>MU227169.1:1911385-1932412 GCA_018584345.1 Thuja plicata
CCAGAGGCTCCGGTGTCCAAATCGGACGTGCCTTATATGGATTCTGGGGTTTTTGGGCCTTCTGGACGCAATGGAAGTGTCCGTTTGGGCCCAAAGTGCCTCAAAAAATAGAGACCCCCCAAAGCCACTAAAAAATGCTAGAAAAAGCCTAGCGAGCTTCAAACCCTCGAATGCTTCAAAAAAGACTCGAACAGCCAGCAACAAGAAGACTCTGATACCATGTTAGATTTGCTGAACTACAAATCTTCCCAAGAACACCTGCATGCAAAGACTGCTACAAGAATGAAGACAGAAGAGAGAAAGCTATGGCGGCCAATAGGCCAGAGACAGGAAAATCATCTTGACAGAAATAAGCTTCTATTAACAAAATAAAATTACAATACAATCTCCTTACTGAAATGAAAGAAGTGAATCCTTATAAAAGGAAACACGAAACCCTAAAGGCTAAAACCCTAAAGAATTATAAAGCGCTGCCTAAGTGAAACTTAAGCACTAAAGAGTATAATAGGCTAATAATTAAATCATTTAATTATTAGCTAACTATGACTACTCTAACACTTCTCACCTAGAGCCCGGATATCCTCAACCATGCTAACTCCAAGTGGCAACTTGATGTCCCCTCCTCTGATTGGAACAAATACTTCACCTCCATCTGGACCAGACCTATTGAACCCAAAGTCATCTATTTTTTATGACGCCTCCTTTTTCATAAGCTCCCTTTCAAAATTCCTGGGGGGATCATAATCTGTGCAGTGTTTGCAAGCAACCTGAATCAGTTATTCATGTCTTCTTTGAATGTTTCTTTGCAGCTAAAATTTGGCAGATGTTTGGACTCACATACAAAGCCCATTTTGATAGTTTAAATGTCATTTCTGGGTGCATTAACAACAACAAATATTGCAATGTCTTTTAGTCTATTCTTTCTTCTATTATATTGTGGGTTATTTGGAAGGCTCGTAATAATGATGTGTTGGCAGGGAAGAGAAAGAATCTTACTAAGTCTCTAAGGAGACTCATCTACTTTGATGTTTCCATGCAGGTTATAGCTATCAATAAGATGAAGGAAAGTAAGTTCCTCCAGATTTTGAGAGATGGTGAGACCACCATTAGTAAGAAAAACATAGCACATGGATACAGGACCATGAAACTTGGTCCTCAGTTTGACAATAAGCTGGCTGACTTCATTGACCAAGTGAAGAAGTCTAATATACCTATAGGTGACAGTGCAATAGGGATCGACATAGATAGCCACATAACCCATGGAATCATTGGGTACAATGTTGTATCCCCGGATTCCAATGAATCTAATGCTGATCATGATGTTCCTTCTGATTAGGATAGTTTTATATGGTTTATAGATAGAGCTCTTTTATCAAGAAACTCTCCGCGATGATGATAATTGTAATATTTTGAGCCTCTTTTTGATATGGTTGTGGTTTCTATCCAGCCCTAGTGTAAATAGACATATACTTTGATGTAACCTTCCTTGATCTACTGATATGCAATAGAAAAAATAAATTGGTGGGAAAATGATTTTTTAACTTATTTTTCTTATGCACAACGACTAGCTTCGTGGAGTTAAAAATTTTAAACTCAACTCGACTACAAAATCGATGTGACCTCTTTTAAAATATTCCTAAAAAGTAGTAAGCAACTCCAACTCTAGTTTTTAGGAAGCCCCCTTCCATGGGACCCCAACCACGTTCCTGTGTGGAGGTTTACTTTATTTTGGTCAATATCTACTAGTGTCCCATGTATACTACTAGCAATTGCACCTTGGTGTGCAATGGGTATGCCGAAAGTTATAGAAGGTTAGATTTTTTTTGTGTAAATATTATTGAATACTAAATTTATATAAACATTATATATATGGTATTTAAATATAATTGTATTTTGTAACTTAAGAAATAAAAAAATTGTATCTTCAATTTTTTTCATATGTGCATATATTAGAAGATATATGAATAGTATGAGAGAGAGAGAGAGAGAGAGAGAGAGAGAGAGAGAGAGAGAGAGAGAGAGAGAGAGAGAGAGAGAGAGTAACAAAAAACAAGTAATAAAATTGTATAGACGTAGGGAGAGGGGTACATAGAGGGGATAATAGAGATATAGATATAGAGAGGGAGAAGCAAGGAGTGTGTGTGGGTGTATGAGTGAGAGTTATATATATAAAGAGAGAAGGGTAAAGATGAAGAGAAAAATATATAAATAGATAGAGGGAGAGAGAAATAAAGAGAGGAGAAGTAGAGATACAAAGATAAATATATGAAGGGGGAACATGGTGTGTGTGTGTGTGTGTGTGTGTGTGTGAGAGAGAGAGAGAGAGGTAATAAAATTGTAAGACGTAGGGAGAGGGGTACATAGAGGGGATAATAGAGATAGAGATAGAGAGGGAGAAGCAAGGAGTGTGTGTGGGTGTATGAGTGAGAGTTATATATATATAAAGAGAGAAGGGTAAAGATGAAGAGAAAAATATATAAATAGATAGAGGGAGAGAGAAATAAAGAGAGGAGAAGTAGAGATACAAAGATAAATATATGAAGGGGTAACATGGTGTGTGTGTGTGTGTGTGTGAGAGAGAGAGAGAGAGAGAGGCTTAATTCACAAACAAAACACTAATATACTTACTATTAATTTTAAAAATACAAAAATAAATTATTAGAACTCATATAAAACTTAATATAAAGAACATTAAAATATTTTACCTATATGTATTAACTCCACATGTATAATGATAACAAGAGCAAAAAGAACTCTTCATAAACAAAACTTAAAATACATAAATGACAAAAAAATAATTTAAAAATTGAATATTCCATTTACAAAACTAAAAAAATTTATTCATTTTTTATAAATTTAATGTTTATTATAATACAAAAAATTTAATCATTTTAAATTTAACTAAATTATATAAATAAATAAACTTTAGATTGTTTTATTACATTTATTAGTTCCACTATTTTATAGAGAAGTGTTCCTTAAGTTCAGGATTTAAAAAAACAAACATAGAGTGTCATGTAATGCTAATTATTATAAATTGGATCCTCCCAAATAGCATGGCCTAATTTCACATTATTTTTGTTTCACTAAAGTTTTCTATAATTCATTGTTCATTTGGTCTTGAAGTATTAAATATTTTAAGATCTAAAAAGACTCTTCCCATCTGTCAACAGACTTGGTCAACAACAGATGATGATCAATTCTCAATGCCAACATGCTTGTTTCTATGAGTCCTCTGGAGTTAACCTTGCACTGGATCTTCATATTGTTGAAGTGCAATATCGTCATGTATTGACTTGGCAGTAAGAAATAGAAAGGAAAGGATCTTTTATAGTCCACGATAGCAGTCATATGTTTTTTGGTCTACATATGATGACAGCAATATAGGACTACCCTGTACTCTTTGTGGAAGGCACCTAACTATATTACAGACAAATTCTCATTTCCTTTTGATTTCTAAAATGTAGAAATTGAATGGACCTAAACATTCAACTTTCTACTAAAACACAAAATTCTGACAAAGGCATCCAAAGGCATCCTCTTAAATGTAAGTGAAATCGTTAAGAGAGATTGAAGTAGGACCCAATCTCTCCACAATGACCCCATGATCAAGGAGTATAAGTCTCCATCTGAGTCAAGAAAATATAGAGAGCTGCTCCAATCTTCCATTCTTCTGGGGCTGAGAAGATCAACACTTGAAATGTGTCAGAGAGTGTGCTAGTGAGTTTTGTATTTGCCCCAAATTTGGGAAGACTTGTGATGGGAAAGAGCTTTAGTTATTTCTATTACCATATGCTCGGCTAATGTTTTGTATTGTTTTTTGTAATTTCTATTTCAAATCTAACTCTTCAATAGCTTTTGCACATAGATCTATCTAGAGGTTTTGACCGACATAAGAAAAATTTAGAGTAATTTATTTGTGAATCTTCCAAATTCTGATAGCATTCTATTCAGGATTAAATTTGCATAAAAAATACAATAATAAATCCCAATTAAAATATTCATTTCTCTATAAGGTTTATTGATGATAAATACATAACATAACAAAATGTGACCACGAGTTTGAACAATTCATTCTCTTCTTGTAAAACCAATCTTCTATCTCAAAATATTTGTTCTTAACAATCTGTTGGCTTTTCCAGATTCAGAGAATGCCACAGCAATTTGAAAACCATCTCTGTGGTAATTGCATAAGAATGTATGAAAAAGATCTTCTCTTGCACAGGACATACATAACATCGACTCGTCCAATCTATTCATTGAACATACATAAATACCACAATTCAAGGCATCACAACATTCTTGGGCATTTGATAAATGCATTTCAGGGCCTCATTTCTACAACCAATCTGAGAATGTGCAAGTCATTGCAGGCACAAAGATTGATCTCTTTCAGTTGATTTTATCAAACACTTGACCTCTAATCACCTGTACTTCACATCCATCATTACGAGTTCACTTCCCATATTCACCTACATAAATAAATGAGCAAAGAAAGAAAATAGAGTGCTGAAAAATAGGCAAACGAATACGGAGACAAAAATACGGTAGTTACACGCGGTCCTCTTTGCACTACTGCGAAAAAGTGTTAATAACACTACTTTATTGGAAATGAAAATGAATGGGCAAGATCACTTGTATCGTCTTGCATCTCTTGTGTAGAAGGTTACATCATTAGATGAAATAATCAGGTCGTTCTTTCAAATATGAAACTTCTTCGACATAACTAGCAATCGCACTTTGGTGTACAGTGGGTACATTGAAGAAATGTGTAAGGTTAAGAGGGAGCAATTGTATACATTTGTATAGTATAGCCAATTAGTAGGCATTTAGAAAATAATATTATTTATGTAATAAATGTGTCAATGGAGAAGTGATATATTTAAATAAACTATCCATCTATTTACGTGGATCTAAACATGAGTTAAACATAACCTCTAAATCAAGGATATAATCATGTACCATTATCGATAGGCTCATGTTGTGTTTGCAATAGGAACAGAGTGAGAGAGAGGGGAGAGGGGGAGATATATGAAAGAAAGAGGGGGTGATAGAGGGAGGAGTGAGGGAGAGGGGTAAGGAGATTTGAAGAACTATAGGGAGAGGGATATGGAGATGAGGGGAGAATTTTTTTAATATATATATATATAGAGAGAGAGAGAGTATTGCAAAAATATGAGTATATGAAAATCTTAAATTATACTATACCATTATTTTCCTTATACCCATAATTATTTTTCTTTAGTTTCACATACAATCGTATGACTTTGGTATGTCGATAATCACATTCTAAATAAGTTTACATTAGCTTTATTTTTCTATCAAATAACCATATTAAGTTTAATTTAATCTAAATTATTCTATTATTTCTCTGCATGTGGGTACAATCCATTGATGCATGCACCATCATGGAAATAAGGTTACTGGCAAATGACAGGAAGAACGTTGATCCATGACCATGGTTATCGGCAAATGGTGGTGAGAATGTCGAATCATGACCACGACTACTGACAAACAATAGTTGTGTAAACTGGGCAATTGCTTTGGCACAAAAGCCATTGATTGATGCACTACACATGCAAATAATGTTTCTAGCTTGGAGGAATGCGAACAAACTCTTAGTGCGATAAGTAGGAGATATTTTCTACAACAAGTCAAATTGTGATATTGCTATCAGGATTCAATTGTGTAGTTTTTGAGTCAAATTCATTGACCCATGTTTCATGAGTAGTGGTTCACAAAAACTCATCTCTCATGAGAATGAATGAAACACTTAGCACTCATTGCATATAGGCGATGCTCACAGAGGCAAAGCATGGGGACTTCCCAAGAGGTCACCCATCCTATTACTAATCCATCTCAAGTATTCTTAACCATAGAGTTTTCACCAAGGTTAAGCCCACTTTGCTTGCAACCCCATTTGCAAAACCTTGGAGGAAAATTCAGGGTTAAGTGTGCTTGAGATGGAGTAGTATTGGGATGGGTGACCTCTTGAGAAGTCCTGGTGCTTTGTATTTGTGAGCATCGTCTAGATGCAATGAGTGATAAGTGCTTCATTCATTCTCATGAGATATGGGTTCTTGTAAACCATTACTCATGAAACATGGGTCAATGAGTTTGACTCAAAAACTACACAGTTGAATCTGATAGCAATATCACAAACTCTTCACAACCAATTCCTTTGAGACAAATACAATACTTTTCCCTCTTCTCTTCTTCCACTAAACTCCCATACTTAACTTTGGACAGCTGCCAAATCTTCCACCTATATAATCAATCTCCCTTAATGCACATAAAATAGTCATATATTAGTACTAAGAACCTAATAAGCAGTCTCAATGCTCCATTGATAAATTGCTATGAAGGGAGCACAAATTGGTGTGACTCTTATGTGAGATCTAAAATATTATCAAGATATATATTCCCTATAAGTAAATAAAAAAGAAGAAGCAACATCCAAGTAATATATCCCACACCAACACACAAGGCGTATAAACATTAAAATATACAAATATGTGGTTGAGATGTGTTGTCATTGATGTCAACATAGTTCTCTATTTGTGACAGTGTTGTAGTGAAGCTTGAAGTGAGTTCATTTGTTTGGTGTAGCATGCATATCGAAGATCATAGTTTGTGGATTTCAGAGTATGTTGTGGGATGTCTTTAGTTGATTCATTTCAATTTATAGAGGTTTGTATGAAGATTTGAGTAAGTTGTGATTGTCTGTGTTGACACTGATTTTTCAGTTGTTTAGAGGTGACTCGGTGACAATATTTTGATATGCATTTCTCTATATATTGTAATATTTTTCTTCACAGATCTGATAGCATGTTTAGGACATTGATGTGTGTCCTCAACTCAATTGGTTTATGATTTGGAGGCCTACAATCTATTTTTCATGGTTGACAGTCGTTGTTGTTAGTATTCCTGAGTGATGGTATAAAGATGTTGATGATTCCAGAATTTGTGATGGCGTGGATGTTCTTGTGGTAATTCATGATGCTTGTGGATGTTTCTAGATCATATGCTTCTTTTATTGTTGGTTCACATTGAGTATTGTGCTCGCAATTGGTGATTTTTCAGTCAATGTGCTACTATTCTTCATGTTCTTGGCCAACTTGATGGTGTAGCGTGTTGCAGATGTTTTTAACCACCCAAAAATGGTCTCTTAAACTACAAGCCCCTAATCTTGATTAATCGATCTTTAATAATCAAAGTCCTAACCAAAGGCAATTATGTTCATCAATTCAACCTGATCTGATCACTAAGTTGTATTTAATCACTAAATCAATTAAAATCTCAAATATCAACATTATCTGGCAATTAAATAATTTTAATCATATTTATTTATTAAATATCCTAGCATATTTATTAAATAAATTAATTTTCCATTAAATCATTAAAAAAAAGATTAATTTGAGAAAAATAATTAAAATTTTGAGAAAAGGGAAAGTTGAATAAATCAAATTTGGAGTTGAAAAAGGAAAGCTGAATAAATCAATTAGAAAAACATTTAATAAAGCTTATCTCAATAAATCACTCAAGAAAGCAGCCAATTAGCTCAAACTCACATGGATTGTGCTAATTCTGGGAGAATCTTGACCACTCCTTATAAGTCAATCTCGTTCGTTGCTTTTATCTGAGTTTTCTATAAAGTTAGGCTCTCGCCTCTCAAATCATATACAATCAAGAGAAACGAAATATATGATCATTTAGGAGAATATTGCAATTGAATATTGTTATCATGCTAGTTTATTCTTGATTTATCTTGCATATTAGATTTTAGCATTGAATCATGGATTTCATCTAGCTTAATTTGCTTATTGTTTTGCATTAATTTAGATTAATTTTCATCATAATTGCATTCAAAAAATCCAAAAACATAGATTAATCATGCATTCATGTTAAAATCCTTCGTCTTGATGTAGTCAAGTCACTGGTAATGCTTGAAAAATCTGAGATCAATCATACTCACATCATTTAGGAGGCAATAGATCAATTTAGTATGGTGTATATGTCATTATTGTTAGAATTCAAAGAACTCAACCACCAAGATCCACTGCATGCAAAAATACCCTGTTACAAAAGCAAAGCTTGGAGACAAAACTTAGAATGATCTGAAAGATAAAATATTCATTCAGAGAGGGAATAATAATTACAAAGAGATCAATCCTTATAAAGGAGATCGAACACCAGAAGGTGGAGAAACCTAGGTTGCATGAATAATTAATAAAAGAATTAATTATAACATGCCTAAAGTTTAGCTTCAGTAAACTAGAGATAATAAGTGACTTTAATTAAAAATCAAATGATTTAATTAATAAGAGAATTAACTTATTACTCTAACACCCCCCCCCCCCTTAAGATAAACTTAGGGAGAAGCTAAAAATAGAAACAACTACTAAAAGCAGGAAATTTGGGTCTTGGCAATAAGGCCTGATCAGGTACCCAATCACAACCAAATCTCTGTAAAGTGGAGAAATAGAGAAAACCACATGGGAAAAAAAATCTACTCCAAAAAGAGATGGAAAAAACATGCAAAAAAAAAAATGGATCAAGAGACTCTCTCAAAATCATAAGTACAACCAACCCCCTATGAGAGAGGATCAAGACCCCAAAGCCCCCCAGAATGATAGAACCCATGTGTCGATGATCATACCAATGTGGCTCCACTGCGGAAGAAACAAAGGCATTGGACGAAGAAGAGGAAACCCCTGAATGTGAGGAGAAATTGGAAGGCCTAGTTGATGCTCAAAAGAGAATGCATGAGACTCTTGCAATGGAATCTCCAATGAAGGTGGACCAATAAATGTGCAAAAAAGCTAGTGAAACAACAAAATTTGGAAATGAGCATACGGACTTTGATTTTTGCTAACGAATAGGCGTCGAAAAGCTCTTGATGACCTCTCTTCAGATCTGAGACTTTTTTGAGGCATTTCTTAGGTATTTTTATCGTTTATTTTGATTCATTTATTGTGTTGTCTCTCCTTCTAATTCAATGACAAATTCAACATCTTTTGAGCTTCTCACTCCTCACAATTTCCATGTATGGAAATCTTGTATGATTCGACTTCTCTGATCACGAGGGTTATGGTCTTGTTTAGACACCATTCAACCAATCTTGACTCATCCTTCGAGGTCACGCATCACAGGAATAAGATGGATGAGGCCATGGGTGTGCTTTCTCTACATGTTTTAGATAGTTTTCTCTTCCATCTTGATGGGTGTGATACCCCTCTTGATATATGGGAGAAGTTTCAGAGACTCTCTTTGGCACAGTCAATGAGTTTAGGGCACTTAAAATTCAAATCTATCAGATCTATCTTGCAGGGGTGTGGGAAGAATAAGACAAATACAGAGTGCATTTACCCGATTCTTTCTAAGCTTTGTGGTCCCTTTCATATATTCTCTTCTACTTTCCATTCTACCATGGATGCCTTGGGTTCGTGATTCAACATGCCTACATTTGATGTATTTTGTGATTGCTTGAGTCGTGAGCAGGAAAAGCTATCTCAACTTGATTCTCTCATAGGATCGCAAAACCATGCATTGGTCGCTCAACCATCTTTAGGGAAGCTAGAGCAGAAACATATATCACTGACCATGGAGTCTAGGAAGTATTCTAGTTCTCAGCACTCCTTTGGCCCACCTCCTCCTAAGATAGAAATACCTCAGTGTGCTTATTGTAAAAATTCCAATCATGATGAGTCTCATTGTTATGAGAAGAAGATAGATGAATATGCAAAACAAATTTCTAATTTGTAAGCTCTTCTTCAAAAGAGCAACATTGATATTCCTTCTTCTCATTCTCATAGGTCTTCTTCTTCTTCATCATTCTAGATAGATGGATGGGACAATAGAAAGGGTCATGCATTATGTGCAACCGCTATTCTACACTATTCTAGATGGCTACTGGATTCAGGTGCTTCGCACCATATGACATCTTCTTGGGATTTATTCCCGTCTTTTGAGGCTTCTCCTACCCCACACATTTTGATGGGGAATAATACTATTATGATTGTATGTGGGAAAGGTTCTATTGACATTGATGATGGTGCATTTCATGATGTACTATGTGTTCCATATTTTTCCTTGAACCTTCTCTCTATCTATCAGATTACTCACAGTGGGATAGGGAAGACAGTTGAGTTTACTCCAGATTCAGTACACATCAGAGACAGTGAGACAAGCAATATTATTGCAACAGGGACAGTTGATCATTCTTCCCTCTTGTACTCCTTCTCTCATTTTGGTCCACCATCTCCATTGTCAGAGAATAACTCTCCTTTTCACGAGAGCCTATTGAGGTGAAGTTGGGTCACTTGAACTTATATGTTGTTGCTGAGACCAGTGTTGTGACTTTTACACCTCCACCTCCTATTGAGTTTATATCTGTTTAGCATGATTCCTCTTCAACATTACCTGACATCATCGCTCCATGCTCTGATACCATGTTAGAATTCGAAGAATTCAACCACCAAGATCCACTGTATGCAAAAAGAACATGTTACAAAAGCAAAGCTTGGAGACAAAACTTAGAATGATCTGAAAGACAAAATATTTATTTAGAGAGGGAATAATAATTACAAAGAGATCAATCCTTATAAAGGAGATCGAACACTAGAAGGTGGAGAAACCTAGGTTGCATGAATAATTAATAAAAGAATTAATTATAACATGCCTAAAGTTTAGCTTAAGTAAACTAGAGATAATAAGTGACTTTAATAATTAAATCAAATGATTTAATTAATAAGAGAATTAACTTATTACTCTAACAATTATCTGATTTGATTCATCTTACCATGCATGTAATGATCTATTAAGTGTTTGTGACAAACATGTACGCAAATTTCACACACATTTTTGGCGCCCACCGTGGGGTTGGACATCGATTTTTGGCCTCGAATTCTCAATTTTTGGATCACTGAGTTTTCTTTGTTGATTTGTTTTTGCATGCAGGTTTTCAAGGATTTTTTCATATCTCCTAAACGACCTGTAATTTTTGTATGATATTTTTATTGCATGTTGGGGTTGATATCAGGAGCCTATAGTAAAAAAATTAAATTTTTCTAATCACTTTTCTATGATTTATAATTTTTTTTATGATTTTTCATAAAAAAATTTTTTTGATGCAAATCAGAGAATTTTCTAAAAATATTACATTTCTGAAAAGGTCTAAATTTTTTATAGGGGTTCTATTCTCTATTATATTTTAATAAACAAAAATGGCCGAAACAAATAGATCTTTGTGCATGAAAGGTTTTCAGAGATTTGATCATATCTTCTAAACGACTTTGAATTTTTGCATGAACAAGGGTTTGGTGGGCCTCTCTTTTTCTTTTGTTGATGGTGTCCTTTGTAACATGGTACCTTATTCTTCATTTTTTATTTCTTTGAGAATGCTTGTCTTGTTCGTTATCATTGGGTCTCTCTCTCTCTCTATATATATATATATATATATATATATATATATAACACACACATGCCCAAGCAAGAGGATTTGATATACCTGAAAGTAGTGTTTCTGCAATTAGATTCTTATATATTTTATAAAAAATGTTGTAACTAAAATAGAAGACGAGGAAAATTATTTAAGAGTTGTGTTTAGAGGTATGAATATGTGTAGGAAAATTGTAAGTAGAATCATTAATAGAAGTCCTAGTATGTAAAAATGAACGCTTGTAAGATTTTTTTATGATTGTATTTCTTTGTAACATTCAAAAGTAAGATATTTAAAATAACATGTCTAAGTATTGTATGTGTTTCTTTTGTTCTTGTTTTACTTTCCATGTTATATTTTGAAAAAAATATGATTGATTTGAATATGAATCTTATTTGAGGCAATCAAATGCTCTAGTATGCTAAATGATTGTATCAGTAAAGATTTAAAAGAGTGGGAAAATACTATAGTGGGTACTTGTAAATGTAGTAAACATGTTATTGACAAATTTAGTTGTGTAACATTGGAAGAATTGGAACACGAAAAGGTGCATGCGCAATATATTTATTTGTTGTTGTAAATATAGTACATACACATATAGTATTTTGCATTCTAAGCGCAAACTTTTTTTTTTGTTTGTGGGAAATAGTAATGGAAAATTACATTTATCATTGTAGGGGATGCAAAACTTTCTATATAAATAGCACTCTAGTAGAAGCTTTCAAATTTTGATATTTAACTTTGCATTATGAGATCCATGTGCCAATTTTATGCAAGCTTTAGGGTTGTAATGACAATGCTTTGTGTTTATTCACCCCCAAAAGGATTCATTTTGATGGTAAGTTCAAAGAGAAATTGACAATTCATAATATTGTCCAAAATATACTTTGCAGCATCAAGCTTTGCTAGTAGGAGTTGGAAATCTTCTGCAGGTACTCCCAACAAATCAATGGAGGGCCCTTCAAATGCAGTTACCTTAAGTAATTATCCTATAGAATCTTGCAAGTCCATCTTGATCATGTAGTTGTAGGCACAGCTAGAGAGCTCAAAAGAACATTTGGGGCACCAGAATTTGTTTGTTGAGCAGTGAACAACTTTTTTCTTACATTTCTTGTTGTCCACTACTAGTGGGCATGAAAGATAGTAGAACTTATCCAAATGCAATTTAGTGATTTATGATATTACACAAATAGGTTGTGTGTTGGATAATTCTTTCTTGACAATAGTAGAGATATCTTTTGGATCAACAAACTTGGGTGTGTAGCCATGGCCTTTTGACAAGGATATAGAAGGTTGGTCATTCCCTACATTTGTATACCATATTTTTAATGCAAATGATTCATGAAAAGTAGGATTGATTATAATAGAGGTTGAAAAGGTGCTATCAAGTTTTTTTCCATTCCATGATATTAGACGTGCATATTTGATCAAAATTATTACTGGGATTTGTTGGGCAAACATATCAAAGATTTTTTTGCCTTCTATTTCACAGTGGCGACCCCATAGTGTAATATCTATGGAACAATTTGAAATGTCTTTTATTGTTGTTGTACATTTCTCAGTGTCTGTTCCATTTTTTTGTGTATGGTTGATGAAGGAGTTATAGATACAAGTATCCCTATGACATCTACCAGGGAGTCGATGAGAAATGTATCTAGCGAATCTATGCTCTTAAAATGGAAGCAATGCTTGGGTATGGTAGAGTCTGCACATGTGGAAGGAGTTATGATTGATGAGCTTAACAAGACTATTTTGTACGGGTTTGTCGGGCTACTATATTTTGTGTTTACAACTTTAATGCGGCCACCATAAATCTTGTATAGAGAACTAGGGTGGACAACATCATAGAACTCATCTATGAGCTCATTAAAACAAGTTACATGGATTCCAGATGTGTCTTTATCTATGAATTCAAAACCAAATACTTTTCCTTCACGAGTAGCATTTTTGTATTCATGGATTTGTGTTTTTCCTAATGCTCGACCCTTAATGAACCAATGGCTATGATATGGAGTCAATGATTTAATGGGAAGTGGTTGAAAAAGAGCCAGATTTTGTATAGAATACTTTGTAGCTGAAGAAAACCCTAAGGCATGGTCAGAGGGTGAAGGTCGAAGGTAGTCAGTAACCTGAAGGAGTGGAATTGGGCTTCCAACTATAGGTGCATTGTTAAATAAGATTTCAAAGTCTTCAATTAAGAGTGCCCTGTATAGAACAAAGAGTTACAATTTAGGAAGGAGTTTTAGTTTGGAAATCAAGAAATTTAAGATGGTAGTTTTAAAGAAAGAGCTTACGTGAAGTTATGGAGCATCTTGCAAGAAATTTTATTGAGGCAAATAATTGATCCCTTCACCAAAGCCTCTTCAATGACAAGATCTTTGAATTTGTCTGGCAGTAGTGTAGAATGCGTGTGTTCACCATCAGAGAGGTCCAGTCAGTATTTGGTAGATGTTGAATGTGTTTGTTGTATAGTATGTATAAATGTAACTTGTAAGTATGGATCTGTAATAGGCGTGCCTACAAGAATCTTAGCAAGTGTGCCTATTGATAAAGTCACCATCGTGAACTATACTTTAGAAGGAAACAAGTAGCCTGCAAGTGCGGGTAAATTGATTGGTTAGGTGGTCAAAGAATTAGTATTAGCAAAATGTAGATCAATTTTAGGCGAAGTAGTTTGAGCAGGTTATATTCATATAGATTTTAATAAAAAAAAACATGTTGTTAGTTAAGTTATTGATCTATCCTTCGTTTCCGTAGGTCGAAAATAAATGTGTTCGAGTAAGTACGTTAGTTTTGTTTTGTAAAAAAGTGCATTGTATGCCATTATCTCTCTATAAACAAGTCAATTGAATAATAAACAAACTGTGGAAAAGTGAATTGTTTCGAGCAAAACTTAATATAAGGACATTGATTTATTTATTTGTTGTACCAAATAGTACATTCACTTCTATAGATAGGTTACATAGTTCTAAAATTGAAGCTTGTATATGTACAATAGATTTTCTACATAAACGGGTGTTTTTGAACTACTTAGTGGAAGGTAAGACAGATGATCACTTTGTGTTCAAGTACGTCTCATATGCCTCAACTATAGAGGGTGTTGCACCACCTATGTAATATCGATCATAATACATCTCTTTCACGAAGGTGCAGAGGTTCTCCAAATCGGTACAACTATCTTGAAGTGTATTGATGTCTTTTTCTTCGACAAGTGGCAATTGGGATTCAACTTTGAAGTTATGCACAATCTCACGAAAATTGGTTGACAAAATCATAGATAGAGATTGAACATTGGTTCCAAGATTTCTTCGCTGATTGACTGAGAAACACGATTCTTGTAGTATGCTGTCTACTACAATTGGAGTTGAGGGGCTGCTAACATTCTTTGTTGTGTCTCCACTAACGACTTCAATGATTTCATGATTATTCATGCTTGTTGTCTTTTCCTGAGAGAAATGAATGTAAATATGGTATAAGTTATAATTCTAAGAATAATCGTGGTGAGTACATTTTTTCCCTTGCATTTAAAAGTGTTTTAAATAATTATACCAAACAAGCATTTAAATTTGATCTTAATTTGCAGCAGGAATAATGGGTGATAAAACTCTTAGATTTTATTTTATATTAAAGATTATTATAATGATTGTTCTGTTAGTCATTCCTGAACCAACATCTTAGATTTAGGTGAAAAAATCGATCATAATTTATGTTTAAAAGCTAAGATAATCTATGTTGTACTGACATTAACCTTAATCTTAAGACCATAACCTAAGTTGTAAACAACCCTTACCATAATCATGACTTAAATTGGAACGATTATTCTAACCCTAACCATAATAGAAACACTTACTTTAGGAAAAAAATTAATCACATTCCTATATCTACCCTCAAATATAACCTTCAACCTAAGTTACATCCTAATTCTAACCATTATACTAACAATGATGTAACCCCTTACCCTGATCATAATTGTAACCCTAAGCCTATTCACAGCCCTAACTCCAACACTAACACGATCTCTATCCAAACATTAAATTGCAATCTTAAACAACATCATAAATCTTAACCCTAACCATGGTTTAAATCTAAACTCATATCCTAACCCTAACCCTAAATATTACTCTTAATTTATACTTATGGCTTGATGAAAATGAATTTGGAAGGAGAAATGCTGAAATCCATAACCATTGCCATTGTTCTTGTTGCCTACTGAATGGGAGTTTTTAAAAAGGGTATGAGCATGAAGAGCTAAGAAGATTTTTGTCAAAAAAATATAGTTAGAAACGCGTCATAAAGATGTGTGTAAAATATGGGATTATAAGCAATGATATGAGGTTGTTAGGGCTTGCAATGATGACGAGATATACCAAAATGGTTGTTTGAAAGATGGATACTTTTCTCATAGTCTACTTGCCTACGCACAATGGAGCCTCAAAATCTCATTGAATGAAATGATTACGAATGTTGCAGAGAATGATTTTGTTAAAAGGGTTTAAGATACTTTTCAAGAAAATGTAATTAACATGGGTAAAGTCAAATTCCATTACCTCTACTTAGTTCAAAATACCTCAAACAATGTGGCCGCATGGAACGCTTTGAGTGCAAGATTTCTAGAAAATGGATTTTTCAATTTTGTTTCAATCAAATACAATCAACTGTTGCTGTTGTAAATACACATGCTAAAATGTGGAAGATAGAGAAGATTTGCAAAAAAAGTACTTATCGTGGATTATGGAGTTTAGCTTTGAAACAATTCCCTAAAAATTTGAGGACTTTTAAAAAATTTCAAAAACCAAGGAAAATAGTAAAATATTGATTGTGGCAGGTTTTTATTGGATGGTGGAGAGGCGTTCCAATTTTCAATACAAGAGAACACATCAACACCAAGACATGCCTAAATAATAGATGTCTTTCAAGGATGCAATAATTAATTAGAGTGGGGTATTCAAGCTTAGGGCAAAGTTAATGGATTATCGTGCAACAAATAGATGTCGTTGCATGTAGAGATGACATGTGTACTATATGCTGCGGCCTGAATATGTTTAAGTTTTAGATATGTTCCATGTTACATATCTTTCTCTCGCACAGGAACACAACAAGCTGCTACTGAGCAATACCATGGATGAGTTAGGCAACCAGAATAAAAATATGATGAATGCCTTGGATGGGCCTTCAAGGTTAAAAACATAATTCTCTGCCAGGAATTCTCACAGGCACTTTCACTTGACAGAAGAAATTTGAGAAGATAATCATACAAATTCCCTCCAAATGTGTTGGCGAGTTGAGAAGATAATCATTTTAATGATCAAATAAATCTCTCTTTGGAGACATTGAGTGAGATGGGTTTTAATGATTATTTGTAACTTGTCGTTCCACATTTGATCACACCCTCGTATGCCATCAACATGTGTGGATGGACGTTGCGACAAACCAGGATCCGTGCTCACAAGGGCGTAAGGGTGCATTCTTCTCCCCAATCTTTGTATTTTTTTAAGATGAGCAACAAATATTGTTGGTATCTCTAGATTTTTTGTGTCCATAAATAGAGTTGAAGAAGCACTATTAGATGTTGCCAATAACCAGAGATGCAAATATTAAGAAAGCTCTTAATTTGCTCCTCAGAGTGTCTATTTTTTTGAGAAAACTATGTCTTTGTTTCGAGTATATGAGGTAAAATGTCGATTCTAAGAAATCAATCAGGTTGCTAAGTATAAATAATTCATAGAAAAGATAGTAAAGATACAAATCATTATAATGACATATCATTGTAATGGTGTTGATTCTAACAATTCAAACTGATAGTAAAGATAACCCATAAATGATGCAAAGAAAATTAGGTTGTGAAAAAAATGTGATATCCAACAAAAACACCAGAAATCGTAACCATAACAAATATAAATGACAAAAATCAACAGTCTAGATCAGTTTTATGTTTTGCATCTTTGTAAGATAAACTAATCCATTACATTTTCATTGTAATAATACGAACAGTTACTCATATTGAATGATACATTAATTTCAACAAAGTTTTACAAATGTTAAATTATGAGATATTCCATCTTTCATTTCCATATAGTGTCATGTCATGTCCCGTGACCTAAAAAATCATTGAATTTATGTTCACATATATTTTTAATTAAAAGTTACTGAATTTCTGTTCATATTTTTTTGTAACTCAAAGTTAGTGAATTTCTAATCATTCATTTTAATTTTAGAATCAATCTCCGTCAATGGCGTACTCTACACTTTTATTTAAAGGAAAAACTTATAAATGAACAACTGTGGTCATAAGATTACAAATAAGCTTCAAATTCGAATAAAAGAAGACACGCTAATCATTTCTATGAATATAAAATTCTCGATGAATATAGCAATGCATTCATTGTTGCCTGAGTACTCACCTCTGTAACGTGCAC
This sequence comes from Thuja plicata, assembly GCA_018584345.1. NCBI lineage: Eukaryota > Viridiplantae > Streptophyta > Pinopsida > Cupressales > Cupressaceae > Thuja > Thuja plicata. The sequence continues at coordinate 1,929,242 of MU227169.1, forward strand.
ACTGTATAACGAAAATCCTTGAAAGAGATTCAGTCCACACAAATCCTTGAAAGAGATCCAATCTAGCAACTTCAAGATTTTCTAACTTCTTGTGCAAAAAGAGTTGTGAAACAAGGGTTGTGCGGAAAGATCTTTTTATAGACTGTGAAGGCGGTTAACATGATGAGGAGGCAGGGGAATTATAAGGCGGTCAATAGAATGAGGACGTAGCTGTGCAGTATTAAAGGCCATTTACCATCCTTCTTTAAAGCATTAAAGACCAACGTACATTCCAATTTGGAACCGCCGAACAACTCTTAGGTTTTGCATTAATTGGTAGAGCTAATTTGGACATCTAGTACGTATGGAGCATTGATTACCATTTTTTTCACGAAGGCTCCAAACAATCCACCTGCTACTCCACGTCATGTCCCAAACAACAGAGGAAGGCATCGACAACGAGGAAGCTTTCAATGGCAGTCACTCCCCTTTTCACCAATAGCAACCATAGATCTTCAAATTCAGGTCGGGGCTTTCCGAGAGGGAAAGCCTACGGCGTAATTATGATTCCAAATATTGATACAAAATCTTTATATGTACCTTTCTTAAAAATTTAAAATACATTTCATTTGATTAAAAAATTATTAATTTTTAAAATACTTTTAAAAATGTATTTAAATTTTCACATGTATAAATTATTTAAAATTAACAATTAAGTCGCCATTATTTGACATATAAATGTGAATATTATAGTCCTCTTGACCAAATACTCATAAAGAAGACTATTAACAGATATTTGGTGAGTAGGTTAGGTAGACATTGGACACCTAAACAAGCAATTAAATTTCTTAAAAGTACGTATTGAAAGAGTGAACGGTTTCAAAGTCTGCATCTGAGTACACTTTATTCCACCCAGTGGGTAACATGATCTGCAGATCACCTAAATTGGCGGATGGGGCCCAAATTTGCTCTTTTCTTTTTACTTTATTAAGCTTTTTTATTTTAAAAAAACATAGATTAAAGCTTATGGTGGAACCCATTTTAACTATAAATGCAAAAAAAAAAAAGAAAAAAACATAACAAGTCAATAAAATCTCATTAATAAGGCCGAAATATCATGAAAGAGTTATTACTTTGATGGTCCAGAAAGCTGGAGGCGCCACGTGGAGACCTCGACGCCGTCGATCTTGCCCAAGAGATGGACGGTGCAGAGCGTTTCGACAGACTGTTGGGATTGTAGTCGTTAGGTTCGTGGGAGGACACGTTTCATTCCATCTCGCCAACTGTCAACGTCCACATGCCAGCCTGGCATGCGCGAATCTTGGCTTTCTTGCCGCATCAACTCGAGCTCTGGTGCGTGCTGCTCTGCTCCCAAAAGAGGGATTATGACGGAACTTGCAAGATGTAAATACATTGTGTATATCCCCCGCGTGGAGCGCAGCATAGGGCACGCCGCAAACGGTGTGATTGAACCAGTGTGTTTGTCAAGCAAATTACAGTGATAGCTTCGGGTACAAGCAAGATCTTGGTCTCTGTTATGTGGATTCACGTTTTCGATAGCGCCCTTGCATTTCTGCGCTGAATTCGATCAGGGTTTTGCTCATTTCGGCTTCAAAACCTAAAAAGATAATATTATCCATGCGTTTTCAATCTAATCTGAAACGCAAACACCCAGGGCAGTTTTTATTTTAAAAAAATGGGTTTGCATTGCCAAGAATACCCACAAATATTGCTGGTTTATATTTGTATGATAGTGGCCTTCATTGGTAAGTGCAATGCAGACACAGATCCAGGCAATATGGCCGTTTTGGAGGCTTTTTTAAACAATATTGACAACAAGGAGCTTCTGCCCACCTGGGCGGGCAGTAGCGCATGTGGTGTGTGGAAGGGTATAAACTGCGATGGTAAGTTAGTTACAGGCATTTCATTACAGAGCATGGATTTATCAGGCACGCTTCCTTCAAATTTTAACCAGCTGGGATCCTTAACAACAATATCACTGCAGAAAAACAACCTATATGGCAGCCTACCCAGTTTGAGTGGGCTTTCAAAGTTGCAAGTGGCCTATTTGAATGACAATCAATTTGATGGCATCCCAAGTGATTTTTTCAAGGATTTGCCAAATTTAGAAGGCATTTATTTGAATAACAATCCTTTGAACAAAACCACTGGATGGACTCTGCCTGCTGACTTGTCGGGATCTCCCCAGCTGGTCAATTTGTCTCTGTATAATACCAGTCTGGTTGGTTCTATTCCTTCATTTTTGGGTTCCCTGGGAAGCTTGCAGCTCCTCAGTTTGCCCTATAATTCCTTAGAGGGGACTATACCAAGCAGCCTCAATAGCAGCAGCTTGCAGGTTTTGATTGCCAACAGCCAGCAGGGGTCACAACTGGGGGGTACCTTGGATGTGCTTGGAAGTATCAGTACTCTGACTAAGGTATGGCTACATTCTAATAACTTTTCTGGAGAAATCCCTGATGGTTTATCAAAGGCTAGTGGCCTGAGTGAACTTTTATTGAGTAATAACCAGTTCACTGGTACAGTGCCCCAGTCTCTGGCTTCTTTGCAGAGTCTGGCTAATTTTAGTGTGGATAACAATTTGTTTGATGGGCCTATTCCTGAGGTGGGCAAGGGTGTGTATTTTACCTATGGGGGTAATTATTTCTGTAGCAGCAAGCCGGGGGAGAAATGTAGTGCAGAGGTTAGTGCTCTGTTGGCTTTTCTTAGAGGTGTTGGGTATCCCTCCGCTATTGTCAAATCATGGACGGGGAATGATCCTTGCCATCAGTGGGCTGGGGTTTCATGCAATGTTGGTGATCAGGTTACTGGTATCAATCTAGCCAAGCGAAATCTGATTGGATACATAGACCCTGCTATTGGAAACCTGAGTGCTTTGACTACACTGAGGCTGAATGATAATGGGCTTACCGGGACGATTCCTACAAGTTTAGCTGGATTGAAAGATATGAAAATAGTGGATGTGAGAAACAATAATTTGAATGGTCCAATTCCAAACTTACCAGGAGTAGAGGTTAGTACTGAGGGGAATGCTAAAATTAATTCGGTTGCTCCCAGTTATTCTCCTGGTAGTAATGGCAGCAGTGGTAGTTCTGGTTCTCCTCCTGGATCTGGAGCTGCTCTAAATGGAAAGTCTTCTGGAGGGAAGAAGTCGAACTCTGGTGTCATTATTGC
>MU227169.1:1955066-1975278 GCA_018584345.1 Thuja plicata
GGGACAAAGCAACCTTGCACATGAACATAGATAGTGTCATAGTAATTCTACTCCATAAGAATGCTACTTGTGTATGTTCTCAAATGTTTTCCAATCACACACATAGTCCTAGAAAATAAAAAGTTGGATGCACTATGGTTCTTAGTAATGAATTAACTCTGCAACTTTTGCAATCTCAAGTGGGTGAAATCCAATCCCGGCGTACCAAGGTTTTGACACAACCTGAGAATTTAATCAATCAGGAGCTGTTGAGGAGATTTGACAACCCACAAGAAACTACACCTGTGGAGATTTCTTCCACAAGGACATTTATATAGCGGCTGTCACTAGCATGAAATAAATGGCTATTACCGCTTGAGGTTCCGTCCATGTGGTTGACCCAATAAAGGGAATGTCCACTATGGTTAACCCTCTCTAACAAGGAATACTCACAATATGGACCACATGGGGACTTACTTCAGATTCAAGGGTTCCAAGTTTCTGATTCTCCCAAAAGGGAAAAGAGCATAATCCTCTAGCCTCTTCACCTCACCAAAATATAGTAAATAAGATTAATTGACCTGCTAATTTGAAATCACCTCACTCAAGGCTCACACAACAACAAATGACACCAATCCCCCAAAGAGAAAGTATTGCCAAAAGTTGAAGCCCAAACCAAGTTGACCAATGAGGTAAAAATAAAATCCTTCCCTACCTACAAGGGGATCTATTGTTAAGAATAGCTTCACATGTAAAACAATTGAATGAAGCCCACTCTCTCAAGATCGCCACAAATAGTGTTTATAGGGCCTAATTACTATGTGAAACATATATGCAAGAAAGCAAATCTAGGTCCATTTTTAGAGCACATATTGGAAATGTGATCTATAAAAGCAAGAAACACTCAAGATAGACACATGAGATGTTCATTTTATTTCCAAAATCCAAATGTTATAGAGATACAACAAAATATCTCAGATCCAAATCAACGCGAGTGTTTTTTTGTTTATCCACGCAAGTCCAAGAAATCCCCACGAACTCTCCAACAAGCAAGACAAGCAAACAAGATATGCAATATATATTCAACTTATGCAAACTCTAGGGTTAGATCTGAAAATCAATTGTTAGGAGAAATAATAACCAGCAAATAATCTAATGACAACTCACATCATGCATTGAACCATGTGAAAAATAAGTGCAAGCTAATCATTAAATGCCCTTTTTTTAATTTTGATTTTTGACCTAGTCAACAAGATTGGACTTATATTGCATGAATTTAGATCCTAAACCCTAAATATAGAAAAGAGACCCCTGTTAAAAAATAGAGAGCTTTCTAAAAATGCCAGAATTTTAAAAAGATCTTTTCATTTGTGCCCTAGGGAGCCATTTTCCCAAAATAGATTAGTTTTCATAAATCAACCAAATGAGCTATGATATTGCATCCAAATTTAAAAATCAAAGAATGGACCCCCTGTAGAATTTAAATAAATTTCCAAAAATGTAAAAATTTCTGAAACATTCACTGATTTGTGCCAAAAATTAAAGTTTTATGAAAAATAAGGAAAAAATTATAAAAAATTTAAAATACCTCAAAAAATTCTAATTTTTTTACTGGAGCTTCTCTAATATGTTTCCAACCTGCAAAAATAATTTCAGATCGAAACTCTAAGCTATTTGGGAGATATGATCAAATCTTTGAAAATCTAGGGTTTTCATCTCCAAGCAAATCTGCACAAGGGTTAGGATTGAAAAACTTCAATAAAATAACCATGTAAAGATTAGAAAATATAATAAAATGAGGGAAAATCAAGAGCATCATGCCCCACAGTGGGCGCCAAAAATGTGTGATGAAAATGTGTCACACTTATATGAATCATTCCATCCAAGGTTGCTCAAGAATGAGGCCTCAAATATTGAATCATAGCTCTCTAGTCATGGAGTGCAAAGGTGTGTGATGAAGGCCTCAGATTGACCTAGTTGTGCCCATGAAAGTACACCATGAAATGAGAGATTCAATGCATGAGAATTAAATCTACTCTATATGATAACAATGCATGAAAATAAATTAATCTAAATGATAACAATGCATGATTAATCTATGAAAGGAAATATGCAAATCTAATCTATGAAAATAAACATGAATCTAATCTACATGAATAGCCATAGATGTAAGAAGAAGAAGAAAAGAAGAGAGAAGTTGCAATATCCAAGCTCAAGTGCTCAAATCCTCCTCCAAAATTGCTCTCCAAACCTGTAGCATAACAATACTATAATTGTGGATGATCTCTAAATGAGAATGAGAGATTTCCTTATATAGGAAAGTGAACGGTTGAGATTAAGAGACAAAAACCCACCACTTAGGAAGATGTGATGAAAAATGGATTTTTATTTAATTTACTGCCTTTTTCAACAAATAAAGTGCTTTAATTGGGGATTTTTATTTATTTAATTAAAAGAGGGGTTTTCTTTATAATTAAATAAATTAGAAGAATTTTATTTAATTAAATGGGAGGAATTGAATTTAATTAAATAAGAGAAATTTTATTTAATTAAAAGGGAGAAATTTACTTTAATTAAATAAGATAAGTTTTATTTAATTAGAAGGAAGATTAAATCTTTTAATTAAATAAGATAAATTTTATTTAATTAAAAGGAAAATTAAATATTTTAATTAGATAAAAATGATCAAACCTTAGGAAATATTGAAATAATTGAATTAATTACAATTTGATCAAGGAAATTGATTTGAATTGAAAATGTTTCAAAGCATTGATTCAGGAAATTGATAAAATGATAAAATGATAAAATGGGGCCCAAAGTCTAGGCGACCATTTTAGGGTGCATACAACACTAAACACCAAAATCATGTCTAATGCAAGCTTAGATCATTTTCTAGTACAACTCACAATTGAAGAAGAAAAGAGACCACAAAATTGTCCCTTCAAATTTGAAAAAAATGTCGATGAAAGAAAAGGAATTTTTTAAATTGGTAGAAAAGTGGCGGAAAGAGGAAAAGTTTATAGGCTAAAAAATGTTCTATTTTGTCTCTAAATTAAAAGTAATCAAACAAAAACTACTTCAGTGGAATAAAGAAAGGATGGAAGAAGAAATTGATAATCTCAACAAAGAAGTAATAAGAGTAGGTATGGATCAAGAGAAATATCAAAAGTAGAAGAAACTCCTTAACAAATATGAGGATATTGATGCAGTCAATGACAAAGAAATTCCCAATGGAGAGGTCCAACCTTGCAGCAAGAGTCAAAAAGTGGAAATAACAAAGAACAACAAGCTTTGAACCAAAACAATAGCTTTATTCATCAGAATTTCTTCATACATGCCAAGCTATAAGGCATTCTTGGTTACGAACACATACAAAGAAATTCAACTCAGAATCTACATTCTGATCTTCTACATCTTAGAACTATCATCACCCTAGATGATAATCTCTTCTAAGATCTCTCCAGACTCCCTCTTACAATCACAAGCCCTAAATTTACACACAACCACCAACATGTCCACCTAACAAACTATTACATGTCCCAAGACAAACGTATTAGACCAGGTTGGCCTAATCCCTAATTAAATATTTAATTATTTCACAAGGATCGATCCAAAACCTATGTCAACCACACATAGATCCTTCTAGAAAATCATGCCATTAAGCTCCAACGATCACAAACACTGATCACAATCTCCAACAATCAACCGGTAAAATCACAGAACCAGTGTCATGCAGAACAACATCAAACCGAAAGATAATCAATAGGATCTCTCAAATCATGCCACCTTAAGAAGCACAATCATAGAATTTGACTCTACAAACTACAATGAACAAACCCTTTTCATTGCTCCTTCCAAACACCTCCATGGCTCGTTCGATCATAATATCTCAGAAAACTGCCTGGAACCATAAACTTCTTCTTAAACCCAGTAACAAAATCCATCATAACTCAAGAACGGTAACTCCAAATGAGTTGTGATCATAGGAAAAGATTCCTAATGACCCTATGAACACCATATCATGACCTCACCAACAAAATATCTCATGAACGTACCTACAAAAGATCAACATAACTCCATCGAGACAACAATCACCCAACTAGTGACCAAGAACAAAAAAGAAACACAAAACTAGCAACAAAGGTCCACCAATAAACACATATTTTTTTGGATGATGCAAGATTACCAAGGACCCAAGATTCCCCTGCATTAGACACCCAGGGTATGAAAATATTTCTATGAGAACAACTCATAAAAATATGAAAGAACAAGGGACTGTAACCCCATACTTATTCTTTATCCAGAAATATTCATCATCTACAACCTACACTACCCTCCTTCTGCCATTAACCAGGTCCAACAAATGACTCAGATCCAACTCACCACCAGATCCAACCTTAGGTTCACTCCTCAGGTCTTCTCTCAACTCATACCTTCTGCAAAGACTCAGATTCTTCACCTTTTTCTCCTTATCCATCAAAGGAAGAAATCTACACCTCCTACCATCCTTCCTAATGGTAATTAAATTATTTCTACAATCATGAACAACCTCTCTGTCATACTACCAAGGTCTATCAAGTAAAACATGACAAGAACCAATGCAAAAATTCCCTTACTTCCACCACATAATCACCATGCAACAAACCAATCCTACAAGGACTTAGATGCCCAAGTCTTCTCCAACCAAGCTTCTACACCATCTCCTCAAAAACTAAGTTATCAGTGCTACCACCATCCACTACCACCTTACAACACTTACCTCCAACCTTACATCTGCTCCTGAATAAACTCTTCTGTTGACAGGGTTCTGCCTCCTTATTCACCTTCAATCTTCAGAGCATAAGAGCTTCCTCATTTTTAGGAGCATTGTTAGATTCACTAGTAGATGGTCCACCTATCTCAATCACAAAAGCAACTCTCTTGTCTTCCTTACATTGAAAAGCCCCATGTCCTTTTAATCCACACTTAAAGAAAGTACCTTTAAACTCTTTACCACCATTACTTTCCTTAGGTGCAACCGATTTAGCTTCTACCTCAGCTACTTGCTTTCCCTTATCACCACCAAAAAAATTTCTTCTCCCTTCCTCTAGAGTTATTCTATTATTTCCTATTCAACTTACCTTATGCCTCTAGGGCATACTGATAAGCCTCCTCAACTGATCCAATCTTCAACATACTCATCTCATCCTGAATATTAAACCTGAAACCATTCACATACCTAGCCACATTCTCTTTTGAAAGTTCTCAGTGACTAGATCTAATGGTTACCTTGTAAAATTCTTCAGTGTAATACTTCACACTCAGATCCTTCTACTTCAGGTTTTGCAATATTTTGAAAAATTTCAATTCATAGTCCTCATGTATGAATTTAGCCTTCAACTTTGCAACCATCAGCCTCCACCAAGTGATCTTCATTTCACCTTCTTCCTCTCTATCCTTCTATAATTCCTTCCACCACAAAGCTGCATGTCCCTTCAACTTTGTCTGTGCCAACCTTACTCTCCAAGGGTCTTGGATGTCTTCTAACTCAAAGTAATATTCCAACTCACCTATCCAATCAATCACGTCTTTTGGATTCAATGTACCTGAGAAGTTATATACTTCCAACCTATAACCAACACCTAGCCTTCCTATAGGTCTCACCAACCGGTCAAATCCATTGCTCCCAACAGATCTAGCAACATATGTAGCTCCAAATTCCTCTACAACCTCTTCAAAACCATCATCAGACCCAGGATTCCTGCGCAATCCAGCAACAACAACCGTGATCCCATCCATGACCTCATTTATCAAACCGGTCATCTCATTCCTAATCTCATCTCAAAGATCTTCCTTTATCTACTCCATCAACCTAGGGTTCATTCTCAGTGACATCCTTCCAAATCTTCAGCGTAGTTTCCTAAAATTGGCAATCTGGTTCAACAAAGATGATACCCTAACCCTTACAAAACCTTAGTTCTCAAGAACAAATCAACCACAACAAAAAATATTCTTCCCGACCACCTTGTGCAAATCCTTTGCTGATGCGAGTCATGTTCAATCTATGCCACCTCCCAACAACGCCATAGGAACACCAAAAGTCCAAAACTTCAGATCAAAGCCACCACAAGATCCAAACCTTTTCTCTAATACCACTCGGTGCAGTCAAGGATGAAGAAATCCCCAATTAAGATGTCCAACCTTGAAACAAGAGTCAACACAATGGAAATAACAAAGAACAACAAGCTTTGAACCAAAACAATAGCTTTATTCATTAGAATTTCTTCATACATGCTAGGCTGTAAGGTCTTCTCGGTTACGACCACATACAAAGAAACTCAAATCAGAATCTACATTCCAATATGCTACATCTCAAAAATATCATCCCTTTGGACACTACTCTCTTCTAAGATATCTCCAGACTCCCTCTTGCAATCACAAGCCCTAAATTTATACACAACCACCAACAGGTCAGCCTAACAAACTATTATACATCCCAAGACAAACTTATTAGACCAGGTCGACCTAATCCCCAATTAAATAACACATCTAATTATTTCACAGGGATCAATCCAACACCTAAGTCAAACACACATAGGTCCTTCTAGAAAATCATGTCATTCAGCTCCAACGGTCAGAAACACCGATCACAATCTCCAACAATCAACCGGTAAAATCATAAAACCAGTGTCATGAAGAATAAAAACAAACTGAAAGAGAATCAACATGATCTCTCAAACCACGCCACCTCAAGAAGCACAATCATGGAATTCAACTCTACAAACTACAATGAACAAACCCTTTTCATCACTCTTTCCAAACACCTCCATGGCTCGACCGATCATAGTATCTCAAAAAACTGTCTAGAACTAGAAACTTCTTCTCAAACCCAATAAAAAAATGCACCATAACCCAAGCACGGTAACTCCAAACAATTTTTGATCATAGGACAACCTTCCCAATGACACCATGAACACCATATCACAACTGCACCCACAAAAGATCAATAGAACTCCATCGAGACATCAATCACCCAACCAATGACCAAGAATAGAAAACAAACACAAAACTAGTAACGAAGGTCCACCATTAAACAAATACTTTTTTGGATGATGCAAGATTACCAAGGACCCAAGATGCTCCTGCATTAGATATATTGACTAAAGAAGAGATATATTTGAAACAAAAATCAAGGGAAAAATGGCCTGCAAAGGGAGATAGAAACTCCAAATTCTTTTACAATAGGACCAAAAAAAGGAGAAATATAAACAAGATCCTAAAAATTAGAGGAGAAGGGGGTAACATAATGGAGAATCCAAAAGAGATTGCAGAATAAATTGTTACATTTTTAAAGAGTATCTTAAATAATTAAGATAGTGTAGACTTAAATTCACAAAGGAAGATGCTATAAAATATTCCAAGAGTCATCACAGAGGAACATAACCGAATGTTGACATAGAAATTAACATTAGCAGAAATAGAAAATTCTCTAAACCAACTACATCCAGACAAAGCCCCTGGACTAGATGGTTTCCCTGCATGCTTTTTCCAAAAGTGTTGGTATTTTCTTGGAGAAGAGACGACGGAAGCAATAGAAAATATGAGAAATTCAGAAATAATATTTTATGAAATCAACAATACCTTTATCAAACTTATACCAAAAAAAGAAATATAAGAAAAAATTAGATGACTATAGACTTATTTCTCTATGCTGTGTACAATATATACAATTTTATCTAAAGCATTAACAAATAGACTAAATAAAGTACTTCCGTTTATTATATCAAAGGAACAAACTGGATTTGTCCCAAGAAGAACCATCTTTGATGGAGTGATTATTGCCCACGAAATAATACATCCAATACAACACAACTCAAAACAAAGTATGATCATAAATATGGGTCCATTAAGAAGGCTTATGACAAAGAAAATTGGAGATTTTTGAGTAAATGGTTAGAAGTTTTTAGTTTTGCGAAACAATGGATCAACTTAATTTTTAATTGCATATCTAGTCCTAGATTTTTTATATTGGTTAATGGGACCCCATAAGGCTACTTTAATATATCAATAGGACTTAGGCAAGATAAACCTTTGTCACCCTTTTTATTTATAATAATGGCAGATTCACTAGGTAGATCCATTAGCAAAGCCCAAGAAAATGTGAAAATCTCAGGGATCAAAGTTATAGAAGGAATACTTAATATCACACATCAACAATTTGAAAATGAAACAATGCTTTTTGGGGAAGAGAAAAATCATGAAGCAAAACAATAAAAATTTATACACAAATGCATCAGGACAAAATGTTTGTTATGAAAAATCAGAAATATATTTTTTCAACACTAATCCAAGGCAAGAAATAGAAATATGCAACATTCTAGGTTTCAAAAAGGGCAATCTACCATGTAAATACTTAGGAATTCCACTGGATAAGGGTAGTAAAAAAAACAATATGTGGGATCCAATACGTAAGAGAATAAATCAAAAGATGGAGTCATGGAAAGGAAGATGGCTGTCTATAGAAGGCAAGGTAACAATGTTAAAACCAGTTCTATTAATTATCCCAATATATCAATTGTCATGCCTACCCCTAACACCAAGTGCTAGAGCCAAATTAGAAAAAAACTGAGAACTTTCTATTGGCATGGAGTCTGAAGAAGATACAAAATTAGCATTGATAGGTTGGGATAAAATTTGCAAAACTATTGAAGCAAGAGGTATTGGATTAAAAAATCAACAATGGAAAAGCAAGGCACTAGGGAAAAATATGGTATAGAAAATATACAAAGAGCCGCATATGAAATGGGTAAAGATACTACAAAAGAAATATCTAAACAAGATAGATCCAAGTAACATCTTTAGACCAAATAATCCATGAAAAGGTTCCAGAGTTTGGAATTTCTTAATGGATAACAAAAAAATAATACTAGATAAAATTTTGTGAGATATAGCAGAAGAAAACAAAGACTTATTCTAGAGTGACTCATGGGGTGACTATACAACTATGGATAATTTTTTTATAACAATAATATAGAAAAAAGACACTAGAAAACCTGAGGTAGATATGTTGAGGACTACATTGAAATTCCAAGAGATCCATCTTTAATTTGGAAATGGAAGTCCTTATAAAATATGCGTGTTAATAGTAGATAAAGAAGCATTAAAAAATATTTTAGCAACCAAGAAACACACAATAAAAAAAGGGGATGATAGGCTAATTTTGATAGGAGCAAAGAGAGGAGAACACAATGTGTGTGTGAAGGATACACAACCTTATTAAAGTCACAACAATTGGAAAAAATAAAGATCCCAACCACATGTATTGGAATAGGATATGCCTACCAAAATCAAGGATGTTTATATGAGCATCATTACAAAATAAAATATTGACAACCATTTTTTTTTTAAAACTAGGTTTTGTACAAGCCCCACATGATGTTATTTATGTGAATTAGAAGAAGAAACAATAGATAATTTATTTGTCAAATTCCCCTTTGCCCAAGATTGTTGGTTCTGGTTACGTAATAAGATGAGTTGGAAGACAACACTACCCAATGATATCATGAGCATAATTAAGGGATGGCAATACATATGTGAATATGAATTATATAGGGAACTATGGATAACATCACCATCAATAATGATTTGGGAGATATGAAAAGAAAGAAATAGAAGAATCTTTCAAGGGAAAAGAATGGAGTGGAATTGTCTAACCAATAAAATAGAAGTTTCAATAGTAGAAAAAACAAATAGAAGAATCAAGGTCAATATTACGAAGACCATATAACAATAGATTGAGCGCGGTAGGTAGGAAGAACATTGGAAGCAATAGTCACCTGCAAAGTTTTGAGCTGAAGCAAAGAACCAAAATGGAGGCATGCTTTTCATGAAGCATGCAGGTTATTCTTACCATTCGTAGAATGGAGAGACATGGCCTCTCAACAGGAGATTCCAACCAAAGTTCCAAACAAATGCTCCAACCTTTAGGTCAAGGAAGGACTACCCTAATAGAAGGTGGACACAAAACCCAGTTTGGAATGACATGAGAAGGGAGAATATGGATATCAGACAGACACAGAAAGGTGATTATATGCATTTTGGTAAGCATTTTGATTTCAGGAAGATAGAAAGTAAGTTTTACAGACAAAAAAAAACTAAGGAGACAAGAGAGAGGAAGGATTCAGAAGATCAAGAGAATACCTCAATGGATAATATCAGGTATGAGATAACCTCCACTATTCATGTGTCTGATTCCCAATGGAAAGAAGCCAACCTTTCCTTGCAGGAAGAAGAATTTTTTTTTAAAAATGATTAGGGCCATGACCCTCTTTAAATAATATTAGGTCATGGTGTAAAGCTGTCTGGAGGTAAGGGTGCAGACTTAAGATCCTAGCAAATGGATTTTACATGGGGTTTGCTCCATAAAGGAGGAAAAGGACTGGATTCTCAAAAATGGCCCTTACCTTAAAGAGGGACAGGGTATTTATCTGAGAGATTGGGAAGCAAATTTTGACCCACATAAAGAAAGGATAAAGGAACATCTAGTATGGTTGAGCTTGCACAACCTCCCAGTGGAATACTAGGGTGATGAAACTCTGAGACATATAGGAAGTATCATAGGAAATTTCTTAAGAGTGGAAGAAATGATAAATGACAAGGATGCTTCTATCCATCCTCAAATTATGATAAGTCTACAGGAGAATGATCCAAAACCGGATACAGTTACCCTGGGAACAGATAAAGGTGTTTGGAAACAGAGAATCACAATCTTGAATGATGGTGATGGGAAGAAAGGTGCTTGGGAGGGGTGTGAGGAGGCTTTAGGGAAAGGAAAAGGCCTTGAGTAGGAAAAAATTATAGATGAACTAGAGAAAAGAGTTCTAGAACAGGAAACAAAGAAGCCTAAAATAGCATAACAATTTATAGCAAGGCCTTTGAATGACTCACCATTATGGAGAAAGGAGTTCTGGAAGGCTATAAATGATACTCTCTCAGGGTAACAAAGGGGAGAAGGGACAACCACCATCAACGCTTCCACCCAAATAGTGAATCTACACATTTCTCACAATACTTAGAAGAAATGGAGAATGAGCAAACACCCCCCTCCCTGGAAATCCCAGAAACTATCTATCAGAATGAGATAAATCCTACTCAAAACTCTAAATATGAAGATTGTGGGAAGAAAGGCTTCCCGATCATTCAAGACACCTTTGAAAACAAAAGCCATCTTCTAGAGGAACCAATTGGGGGATAAATTAGAGACCATCTAGACCTCAGGGATGGTAGAAATTTAGATAAAGAATCAGGGAAGTTTGGAACTATCTCTGAGCTTAGATATAAGCAGGGGGACTTCAAAGATAATGAGATTTAAACAATAAGGAACCTAAGAAAATCCTTAGAAGAGGAGAATGAAAGAGAAGAAGCTTCTGAAGAATGAGAGTCAGAGTTTGAGGGACAAAATGGAGAGAATGATTTAAATTATCTAGGCCTTTTTGAAACTATGGGAATCCTAGAGAAAAGAGCAATTGTACAAACTTCGTATTCTCACAAGAAACCTAATATTGGGAAGAAATAGAAAAAGAGGGGCTAAATCAACTAGGACGAGGTTGGAAATTGTAGGGAATGCAGCTGACCAAACCAAACTTTCAAGATCGAGAAATGGCTATGCCTTTTCCTGGGAGCCATGAAAACACTATCATGGAATGTCAAGGGTTGGAATGCCCCTAACAAGATTTGTTTGATAAAGAGATGTCTTGATCAAACGAAACCAGATTTGGTGTTATTGTAGGAAAGAAAATTAAAATAGATGATGGTGAGCTTTTTAGGAGAAAGCTTGGGAGATGGAAATGTGAACTTGTGGGAGCCCAAGGTGCATCTGGAGGCTTGGGTATTCTCTGGAATGAAGGGACTTTGGAGGTTACAGTTCAACAAACAAGTCAATACTGGTAATGGCTAAGAGTTTATGTGAAACAACTTCATTGCTATATCTCCCTTTTTAACATTTATGGACCTAATAGTAGGACACAAAAAAGATGCTATGGAACTCTTTGATGGGTATCTTGGATAGTTTAGGTGATGAGATGGTAGCTTTAGGTGGTGATTTTAATGCTATCCTTACCCCTAAGGATAAACAAGGAGGAAGGGGGTGGACTAGAGAAATCCAAAGGGACTTTAGTTCCTTTGTTACCAATAATGGTCTGCTAGAAATTCCTTTTAAGAAAGGATATTTGACATGGACAAACAAAAGATAAGGCTTCTTGAACATGCAGAGAAGCTAGATCGGTTCTTCTTAGGAGGAAATTGGGAAGACACTGATTGGACCTATGATGCATAGATTATCCCTTTCCAAGGCTCATACCGCTTTCCAATATGTCTGATGATACAAAATGAAGCTTCCCTGGATATATGTCCCTTTAAATTTGAGGCAATGTGGTTTACTGCAAGTGGTTTTAGTGACTTAATTCAGGAATGTGGTCACAAGCTCCCAGGAGACCAGGTAATAAAGCTTTCATTTTTTTCAAAAAACTTCAATTTCTTAAAGACAAATTGAAGATCTGGAATAGGACACACTTTAAAATTTTTTTTATGGAGAAACATAAAGTGGAAGAAAAAATTACAACTTTAATCCTGAGGGTTATTGATAAAGGTATGGAGGAGGTTGAATTTAAGGAGGAAAAGATAAGGAGGAAAAGAGATTACAAAATAAACTGGGGGATTGTTTGAAGAAGGAGGAGATTTAATGGAGGCAAAAGTCAAGAGAGACATGGCTCAAGGATGGAGACCAAAAACACTAAATTCTTCCATAACTCTCTAAAACAACGAAGAGCAAACAACAAAATTTATAGCATCCGAAATGAACATGGCATAGAGATTCTGGACAAAGATTTAATCAATGAAGAAGCGATTGCTTTTTTCTCAAAAAAAAGCAAAAGATAACAGAGATAGGAAACTTATAGAGAATTCCTTGGAGGTGATACCTACTCTGGTAATAGTTGAGAAAAACAAAGATTTACTTACCCCTTATTTCTATGGAAGAAGTTAAAAAAATCTTTGTTTGGGTTAGATGGTGATAAGGCCCCGGGGCCTGATGGTTTTCCAACAATTTTTTTTCAAAAACTTTGGCAAATTTTTGGAAAGGAGTTATGAGAGGTAGTGGAGGAATCAGGAGAAGGGTTTTTTTTTAAATGGATCTAAACACAACCTTTATTTATCTAATCCCAAAGTGAGAAACACATACTAACTTTGAGGATTTTAGGCCAATTGCACTATGCAATATAGTCTACAAGATAATTGCAAAGCTAATTGCTAATAGAATTAAGAAGGCCCTGAACATGGTCACGTATCTGAAGAACAAAGAGACTTCTCTCTGGGTCATTCAATTTTTGAAGGTGTGGTGATTGCACATGAAGCAATCCACTCAATTAGAGCCTCCAAGAGTCAGAAAATGATGGTCAATATAGACATTAAAAAAACCTATGATGAGGTTGATAGAAACTTCTTGTTGGAAGTTCTAACAAGATTTGGTTTTGAGAAAGATTGGATTAGATGGGTTCAGAGCTGCATTGAGACCCCAAGATTCTTGGTACTAGTAAATGGGAGTCGCCAAGGCTTTTTTGAACAGGACAAAGGAATCATACAAGGTGATCCTCTCTCCCCCTTTCTTTTCATTATAATGGCAGAGGTCCTAGGAAGATTGATTACTCAAAAATGGGAAAGGGGTGTTTGGAATGGAATTCAAATCACAGAAGGAGTGGAGGCTCTTTCTCATATCCAATCTGTTGATGATACTTTCTTAGGAGGGGACACACCAGACTAGGAAGCAAGAGTGATGAAATAAACTTTAGATTTATATGGGAAAGTCTCAGGGCAATTGATCAATTGGAGGAAGTCTAAGATATTTTTCTTTAATACCCCACAACATATAGAAACCAGGATTAGTAAAATCTTATGCATGAAAATAGGCCTCTTACCTAGTAGATATTTAGGTATCTCTCTTTTCAAAGGAGGTAACAAAGATGAGTTTTGGAATGACTTAACAGAGAAATGTCTAAAAAAGATGGAGGGTTGGAAAGGAAGATGGTTATCATCTGTTGGGCAAATTTTCATGTTACAAACTATGATTTTTGCTATGCCAGTGTATTCTATGATGTGTCTTGATATTCCAAAGAAAGTGGTGAAGATTTTGGAAACAAAAATGAGAAAATTCTTCTGGTGTGGGGCAAATGAAGAGGATAAAATACCACTAGTGGCATGGGAAAAAATATGTAAACCAAAGGCTTATGGAGGTGCAGGGATAAAAAATTGGCAAATTATGAATATGACCCTAGGGGAAAAACTAACATGGAGTATGTATAAAAACAATGACCTATTATGGGCAATGATCCTCCAAGAAAAGTATTTAGATTCTAGAGATAGCAATAGGGTTCTAACAATTAGAAACCCCCCATGTAGGTCAGCTATTTGGAACTTTATGATGTCATGCCGCCCAGTCATAAATGAACATATCACATGGAAAATTAGAAATGGTAGGTTTGCAATCTTTTGGAAGGATTCTTGGGAAGGTCATGATGCTTTAATGGAAGACATGGCTGTTTTGAACTTGAGGGATTACTTTCAAACAAATTGGGGAGAAAGAGTCAAGGATTACATGGAACAAGTTGGAAATGCAGAAGGAAGTAAATGGGTATGGAAAGGAATAGACAATGAGAACCTTACTTTAGAAAAAAAAGAGAAAATGAAAGATGTTTTTAATAGTAGGAAGGTGTCCTTAATTGATAAGAATGATAGGCTCAGATGGTGTGGATCCTTATCTGGTGAATAATCAGTGAAGCTGGGTTATAAGATGATGGAGAATCTAGACGCACCCCAGGATTTCACACAAGGTCTATGCTGGAGCAAAGGAATATTACCAAAGGTAGGGGTTATTGCCTGGTTAGCATGCAACAGGAGGATCTGGACTGCAAAAAGGAGAAAGAGATTAGGAATGAAGGGACCCACTCAATGTGCATTATGTGAATGCAATGAGGAATTAGTTGATCATTTATTGATCCAATGTGAATTTGCAACACAATGTTGGAATTTTGTTCAAAGCAGATTAAAGTGGCAGGGGGCGAGAGCTAACACAGTGAAAGAGGTTTTTGAAGGATGGACAAGGGTGACCAGGATTTCTACCTTATCAATTATATGGGTTATTACCCCCTTCATGGTTGTTTGGGAGGTGTGGAAAGAATAGAATAGGATAATTTTTAGAGGGGAGAAGGAATCAATTGGCATATTCATAAATCGACTGCAACACACTATTAAGGAGGTGGTGAGCACATCTGCAACAAGGAAGCAATTTTTAAAAATTCCCTACACAAAAGAAGATAGATTTATTCAGACAAAATGGCCAAGAATAAGATTTATCTCACCCGCAGGAGCTCTAGTGACCAGAAAGAGGAAGGTGGAAAAAGATAAGATTAGATGGCAACCCCTAGAGGAAGGATGGACAAAGGCAAACTTTGATGGTGCAACCAGACACAATCCGAGTCAGAGTAGTGTAGGAGTGATTTTTAGAAATGAAAAAGGTGACACTTTGTTGATGTCAGCAAAATGCTATGAGGATGGCATTAATAATATGGCAGAGTGCAAGGTTGCATTACTAGCTGTGAGGATAGAAAAATAAAAAAAGAATTCAAAATTTGCACTTGGAAGGCGACTCCTTACTGGTAGTGCAAGCAATTTAAAACTTGTCTACAAATGCCTGACATTTAGAGAATTATATTGAGTCTATCAGGGAACTATTAATTACCTTCAAAAATTTTAAAATTACACATATTAAGCGGGAAGGGAATACTGAAGCTGAAAAGATTTCTAAACAGGCTTTAAATCTGGCGGAAGTGGATGAATTTTGGATAGAGGAGTTAAATTTACCAAATCTTTTAAGTGATTGAGATGACAGAATGATGATGTCAAGGTGCATGGATTGTTAGAGGTTGAAAGCAAGTGAGATCGTGATAGGTTCTATGAAATGTGTAGCGCATGTCCACATCATTATTGCATAAAATGGTGTGCAAATGATAAAATGGATGATGGTATGAGTTAAGGCAGGCTGGCGGAATGTGTAATTTAGCCCCGAATTGTGTGCTGACATCCTTAAAGGATGATAGTAATTAATATTTGTGGCAGGTTTTGGTTATACAAATGATTTTAGTTGATTGAAAACTAAACACATCATTGAAAGTGGTTTTATGGAATCGATAGGTGTTTTTCTCTATTTTTTGGAAGGTAGTGCAGAAAGCAACGGAGCCAAGTTTCACCTTTAAAACACAGTGTCAACATAAAGGGATTTATGGACCTGTGGAGGATTGCAGGGTGCGGCTGTTGATAAAATGCCCATCTAAGGAGGTTATTGAATATTTTTAGCAAACTTTAGGGCCACTTTTTCATGAAGAGAATCATAGATGGAAATTGCAGGTTGATATAGCAGCCATGATCATGGCATTGGGTTTTGAATTGGGTGAACACAAGCACAGTGTTGAATGGGTGATGAAAGCCCTCTTTGATGCAGACCTAATTACAAATGTGGACTCTTTGTTGGAGTGGGCTCACCCAGGGTGGGATTTTTCCTACAATGAATGCTTTGACAATGAGGAAGAAGGGATAACATTGGGCATCATCCCTTTCTTACGATGGCCAAAACTGGTTAAAAAGGAATGCTATCTGAAAGATAGAAAGACGGGCTGGGAAAAATTGAAGAGGGGCATTGTGAATTACTATGAGAATGGGAAGTTTCCAGTGGTGCCTTCTTCATTTCCTAAAAGGAGGAGGTCATCCCGTAAAAGGGAAAGGAGGGTGGTGATAAAATCTGAAGTTTAAATTGTAAACCATGCTGGCTTTGGGAGGCTTTTTGCGATGGTTTTGACTAAAGAACAAGCTGCTCCATGAAAAATCAGAGACTAAAACAAACATTTTGACATCAGGGGTTTTTGTGAAATGCCAGAATTTATGCACCAAATCACGAACTTAGGATGGAAGATGAATTAGAACTGGCACTTATCATGTTTTGACTTGGAAGATGAATAGCAAACGTCTACTCAGGAAGAGTCCCTCGAAGGAGGTTCCAGAAGTGATGAAGGAATGTGGCCGAATATGGTTATAGATGAAAACCAGTTAGATGGCATTGGTTTTTGATTGTTTTTTTTCTATGTTTTCATACGTTTAAAAATATGTAAATGTTTTAAGGTTGATAGGAAGGGGTGTCTTATTTTGGCCTGATTCTCATTTTAATGGGTTAGAAACATGAAGCTAAATAGAGCTTTCTACGATACTTGTAATTCTCTTACTATTAATAAAATAAATATTATTACCAACCAAAAAAAACAAATAGTAGAATCAAAACATATAAAAACTAGGATAGGAAGATGATGAAGGAATAATTTGGTCTTCAAATCCTATCACACCTGGGTAAAGGAGGGAAAGAAAGCAACCATTACGAATGACATTAATTAAAATTTGATAGTGCCTCAAGAGGAAATCCTGGAATTGTAGGAATTGAATGCATTATTCACCATTGGGATGGGATAATATGTGCCAAAATAGAAAAACCAATTGGTATGGCCACAAACAATACAGTTGAAATGGAAGCCCTAATTGAAGGTCTCCTTTTAAGCAAGGATTAAAGATAGAAAAATTAAAAATTGAAGGATATTAAAAATTTATAATAAATGCAATTCAAACAAGGAGGACTCTGAATTGGATACTAAATTCAATACTTGGAAGGGCATTAGAACTGATAGATTTCTTTAAAAATATAACTTGAACCATATATATAGACAAGGTAATAAGGAACTTGATAACTTAGCAAATGAAGGGGTAGACAACAAGGTAATAGAAAAGATAGGAAGTGAATAATATAATTAACAATAGAAATAAGAGGATTTAGACAAATCTATTTAAGGTCATTAGAGGGAGAATCGTTCATAATAGAAGATAGAAACCAATTTTAGAATACTAAAGAAGTAAAATAAATACATACAAAAATATTCTAGATGGAATAAATTAATTTGGGAAGTATGATGATATGAAAATAATTAAGGAAAGGAAAGTAATGTTTGGATTAAAATCAAAATAGTGAATTATGACATCATTCCAAGAGAAGTATGGTTTAAGTCAACATGCAACTTCAACACTAAGTACAAGGAGCATACCTCCTAATTATTATGGAAAAAGGTTGAGAGGATACATATCTTTTCAATAGATGGGAAACACATACATAATTACGAGAAGTGATCTATTATCATTAACTATAGAAAAACAAAAAACCGTTATAAGCTCAAGCACTTGGAAAGTAAAGAGTACACATCTCCAATTAAGACTAAGTAGAGTTAAACCCAAGATCTTGAGTTAAGTATGTCATCATTATTATAAGTCTGGTTAATTATCTTGATAGAAACTTCTAGCATGATAAAATAATTTAAATAGAGAATTGGATCCTTAGGGAAGGACATTTAGCTCTCAGTATAGACATAGTGCAATATTTGATAGAAGCTGTAGGCTATTAGGATGGATACTCCTCTCTCTCTCTCTAACCTACCTATTTTTTAGTTTTATAGGTCAGGCACCCGAACCTAAACGAGTTTTTATTTTTTGAAAAATGGGTTACCCATTTTTAGCAATATTCCCAAATTCAAGAAAACTTCCCTGAATTGGGACTCAATTCTTGCACTTACCCTTAAATTCTTTTGTTTCATCCCCCTTATTTTCCTCCTCCTGCTGAGTCTGGAGTCTCTCAAGAGTTGTCTCCTTTTGTTGTTTTGAGGATTGTTTTAGGACACTCTCCTCTTGAGGAACTAAGGGAAATTTTTTGTTTAGGATACATCCATCTCCTTCACATCCAAGGTCTATTTTCCCTAACATGGAACATAAGTAATCTTTTCCTTCCTTCTTTAATTTTTAAACTTGAAGGAAGTTCTATTGATTCCCTCTTGACATATGATGTTTGGGACATCTATTT
Organism: Thuja plicata; assembly: GCA_018584345.1. Lineage (NCBI taxonomy): Eukaryota > Viridiplantae > Streptophyta > Pinopsida > Cupressales > Cupressaceae > Thuja > Thuja plicata. The sequence continues at coordinate 1,974,019 of MU227169.1, forward strand.
AAGAAAACTTACCTTTTACCAATAGATCTACCTCAACTACTTTTTCCTTTTCATTACCTTCCTTTGCTAGCGCTCCCAGATCGATATTAGGATCAATATCAATTTCATGAATTTCTACCATATCATTAGACAGTGCACACCGATGGATAAAGAACCCCGAGAAGAGTCATAGTGATACCCGAGCAAGCATTACCGAGAAAAACCAAAGTGATACCCGAGCATAACTGAAAGTCACAGCGTTTCCTGATGGAAAGACAACCCCGATGGATAGAGATGCCCGAGGACAACTGAAGTCAAGACCAAGTAAACAAGGAGTTAAACACTGATCAGAACTAAAGTTCAAAAATGACAAAAAACTTAGCTGACATGAGCTAAATATAGAGTTAACTGTTTGATTACATTGTTTTCATTGACCAATTAAAAGCTTCATATAAGCTAGAGATTTAAAGCATGTTTTATTCCATTTGTCAAAAAGAAATCTAAAGGATAAAACTAAAGAAAGCTTTAAAGAAAGAATGGAGAGATTTGTGGATCACATCAAGAACAAGAAAGACAAGGACTTAAAAATGGTGAAATCACGTCTATAAAAGAGACAAGCTAATTCATTATGAAGAGAGGATGCTGAAGAGAATTCTGGTGAAGATAGAAGTCCTCAGACAGATCTGATCAAACAAGCTGAAGAACAGAGCTAAAGATTTTTGTAGACACCGAGAAATAGAGAAGGAGAAAAATTCACCGAGAAGAAAGAAGTGGAGCAAAGGAAAAAAAGAGAAACATTGATCAGAAAGGTATTATGAGCTTACAACATCTGCAAGATTAAGTTGTATTTATGAATAGATCAGATACTATTTTAGTTTAACCATTGATTTAGAAATTATCTTAACAGAGTAAGATTTAACCATCCTTTATATATTGAGATACATCCCAAGGATTATCAAAAGGTTTCTCATGAAGATAACATAGTGAATTCCAGATATCAAGTGAAAAAATATTAAATTTAAATCCTCTAACAAGGTCGCACTTAATAGTGTGTTTGTGGTGTAGGAGCACCTCTCCAAACACCTAAGTCCACCTTGGAACCAAATGGAGGTAGTGGATCTAAAAAATTCCTAAAATTAAATTGGGATATATTAAGGCCAATAATGGCAATATGTAATAAACAATTTAATTTAAATATTATAAGTCCTAGAAGTCCTGGCAAAGGACTTAGGACCAAAACAATGTAAGGGTGGCCAATAGTGCCAAATGGGATCTAAAGTT
>MU227169.1:1975328-1986829 GCA_018584345.1 Thuja plicata
ATTATAAGTCCTAGAAGTCCTGGCAAAGGACTTAGGACCAAAACAATGTAAGGGTGGCCAATAGTGCCAAATGGGATCTAAAGTTGTTTAGGGGAGTCAATTAGGTCCTAGAAGAAATAATAAATTGTTTGGGATAGAAGTTAATAGTTTTTAATAGAAACATGCAATAAAATGTAAGTTGGAAATTCAAATATTTGAATTCCAACGGTTATGAGCATTTAGGAGGGAAAATGGTTTTAAAGTGTTTTTAAACTTAACTAAGCCTTCCAACTGACCCAGATTGGTTGGGGAAGTTGGTAGGGAGTTTATTTAATGCTTGGAAAGGTCTATGTATGGATTCATGAAGGGAAGTACAGACTTTTACCCAGAATTTCAATAAAATCCAGAATTTTCATAACTTTCTTGCATGGTTTGACTTCTAATTCATTCCATTGGTTTTGTTGGTGCTTGGAGGAAAATATTATGGTCTTGTAAGACATTTTCAAAAGATCTGAAAGTATCTTAGGTTTTGTTTCAATCAGTTATATTGACTGTCCTCACTAAATCTCTATTTTTCTTAGTAGTTTTGATAAATTCTTCAGTGTGAAAGCATCATTCCATGAATGTGATTGCTGTTTCTCATGAAATGATGCATATTTAACATTTAAAAAATTGTACTAACATTATATGTTGCAAAAGATTTGATTTGATATGGTGATCACCAAGAATAGTGATGAAAACTTGATGAAATTGCTTGCTAGAGTGTAGCAGCAAGAGATCTGACTTAAGGAGAGCATGTTTTTGTTTGAGGAAAAAAAATTATATGTCCAATGCATGGTGAATCATGAAGGAGGGGTTCTGGAAGTGAGTGGAAGGGTGAAAAATAGAAGGCCCTAGTTTTTGGAGCAATTTGGTGAGGGTATGATAGAAACCCCATAGGGAAATGTGATATTGCCAAACCAATTTGATAATCCTTAGTTTTAGACCATTTCTAGACTCTGTGAAAAGTGGCAAGTTAGGGAAGCAGATAGAAATGGTACTTCCTTTCTAAATGCACCCAAATTAGCCCTCTTGTAGACAGTGAACAATCAATTTTTGGGATAGTTGGTCCAAAGTACCAATAACAAATATTTTGATATGCTATGTATGAGGATAATGGGTATCTAAATATGTAATTTATTTGGGAAGTATTTTTGGAAAAAAAAAAGTTATTTGGGAAAAACGCGCGGGTTAAGGATACAAGGATAGAGAGCCTAGAGTGTGGGTTGAGGGTAAGATCTTGGAGTAGGACTTCAAGAACCACTTGAAAATTTTTGGAGCCATATTTTAATCCATATTGAATCCTTGTAATAGTAAGGGAGTTGGGAGAAGTCAAGGTGATAGGTTAGTTTCATATTGGCACTTGGGGTCACTTGGGTAAGGAACACCATTGAAGAAACCAATAACAATTTCTTTATGAAATAACCCCAATCTAACCTACCTCTTTGCATCAATTTGTATCGAATCATAGGAGCATCCTAGGTGAAGGTTTGAGGAGTTTCTTTTGAGATTTTTGCTTTAGAGATGTCAGAAGGAGAAGAAGAGGGGATCCCACAGAGGGTCACTAATGCTGAACTTGCTTAGTTGGTAAGAGAGCAGATGGAAGACAATAGAATGTTAAGAGCAGAAGTCAAGAGGTTAACAGACCTTGTGGAAAAACAAGGAAATGGAGAAGACCATGAATATGAGGAAAAATTTTCAGCAGTAGGAGAGGAACCTATTGATCCCAAGGATGCAAGATTGGAAAGAATCTTGAAGGCAGTAAAGCTTGGAGACTCAAAGGTAAAAGTTGAACTTCCTATGCATGATGGAAGGATGGATGATGAAATTTTATTGGATTGGTTCAGTGCTCTTGAAAATTGATTTGATTGTGATGATGTTGAAGATAGAATGAAAGTTAAGATTGCTAAGTCTAGAATGAAAGGACATGCATTATTATGGTGGGATAACTTGCAGACTGACAGGATGAAGAAGGGTTGGTCTAAGATCTCATCATGGACAAGAATGATCGAGAAGATGAAGGAAAAGTTCCTTCCTGAAGACTACAAAGTTTAGTTATATAAGAGGATGCAAGGAATGAGACAAAAGGACATGGATATCTCAAAGTATATAGAGCAATTCCACAAGCTTGACATCAGGGCATCTCATGATGAAGATGTGGAAGAGAAGGTGGATAGATATCTTGGAGGATTGAAATACAATATCCATGATGAGATGAGCATGGATACACCTAGAACCTTGGAGGAGTGCTTCAAATTGTATATGAAAGCTGAGGATAAGCTTAGGAGAAGGAAAGAGAGGCAAGGTAATCCAAGAGGACAAACAAGTAAGGGCAAGGGAGTGAATCCAAGCCAAGGGCATAATGAGAAAGGAAAATAGAAAGTATCAGATCAGAGAGGAGAACAAAAGGATGGTAGAGGAAAGAATTTTCTTGGGAAGTGCTACAAGTGTGGTGAAGAAGGGCATCCATTCTACAAATGTCCTGAAAGAGAGGCTAGGAAGAATGAAAGGAGAGTCAATCTAACTCAAGAAGAGGAAGAGACCAAAGACAAAGAAGAAAATGTTGTTCTAGAACCTTATATAGAGGGAGATTTTCTCATGGTGAGAAAAGGAGCATACATACACTAGCAAAAGAAATCAGAGATATCAATTTTCAGAACCAATTGCCAAAGTTATGGTAAGATTTGCAAGATGATAGTTGATTCTGGTTCTTTTGATAAATTTGTGTCTTATGAGATGGTGAATAAACTGAATTTGCACACATTTCCAACTAATAGACCATATAAAGCATCATGGGTCAGTAATGATCAAAACATTGTCATAAAGGAACAAACATATGTTGATTTCTCTATTGGGATGTATAATGATAGGGTCTTGTGTGATGTGGTCCCTATGACTTGTTGTCATGTCAATTTGGGAAGACCATGGCAAGCCTCAAGATAGACCATTCATTATGGATTGGAAAATGTTTATGTTGTGCACAAGGATGGAAAGACTTATACCCTCATACCCCTACCCAACCATGTTGCTGATGAAAGTAGGAACATAATTGTTTTTGGTTCTAAGACTTATGTTGATTTGTAGAGGAAATAAGTGCATGGATCTGTAGCATCAGATCATGAAACAAGGACCACTTTGTTGGTCATGAAATTATAAGTTTGTGACAGTCACAATGCATTGACTATTAAGCAGAAAATAGAGTAGAATAAAGGAGTTATGGTGGGGACTATGTGGTGTCCTATGGTATCACCAAGGAAGGGTGATAATGCCATTACCATTGAGAACAATAGTAGGGTCTAATTGATCCTAAGATGAAGATGAAGGGATAGTTTGTGTAGTCAGAAGTTGACTATCCTCAATCAGCAATAAACAAAGTTGCCTTGGGTGGTGACAAGAACTAGGATTTTTATTTTGTTTCTAATGCTTTGAATTTAGGTAATACTCATATGAAGGGTGCTAGGTTGCAGATGAAGAGTTGAAGACATCCATCTAGGAGAATGGGTGGCAAAAAGACATCTTTCCTTCACTCTGGGACAAGAGTCATTTTGGAGGTGGGGTGTATGGTGCAGGAGCACCTCTCCAAACACCTAAGCCCACCTTGGAACCAAATGGAGGTAGTGGATCTAAATAATTCCTAAAAGTAAATTGGGATATATTGAGGCCAATAATGGTAATATCTAATAAACAATTTAATTTAAATATTATAAGTCCTAGAAGTCCTGGCAAAGGACTTAGGACCAAAACAATGTAAGGGTGGCCAATAGTGCCAAATGGGATCTAAAGTTGTTTAGGGGAGTCAATTAGGTCCTATAAGAAATAATAAATTGATTGGGATAGAATTTAATAGTTTTTAATAGAAATATGCAATAAAATGTAAGTTGGAAATTCAAATATTTGAATTCCAACAGTTATGAGCATTTAGGAGGGAAAATGGTTTTAAAGTGTTTTTAGACTTAAATAAGCCTTCCAATCGACCCAGATTGGTTGGGGAAGTTGGTAGGGAGTTTATTTAATGCTTGGAAAGGTCTATGTATGGATTCATGAAGGGAAGTACAAACTTTTACCCATAATTTCAATAAAATCCAGAATTTTCATAACTTTCTTGCATGATTTGACTTCTAATTCATTCCATTGGTTTTGTTGGTGCTTGGAGGAAAATATTATGGTCTTTCAAGACATTTTTAAATGCTCTAAAAGAATCTTTGGTTTTGTTTCAATCACTTATATTGATTGTCCTCACTAAATCTCTATTTTTCTTAGTAGTTTTGATAAATTCTTCAATGTTAAAGCATCACTCCATGAATGTGATTATTGTTTCTCATGGAATGATGCATATTTAAAATTTAAAACATTGTAATAACATTATATGTTGTAGAAGATTTGATTTGATATGGTGATAACCAAGAATAGTGAAGAAAACATGATGAAATTGCTTGCTAGAGTGTAGCATCAAGAGATATGACTTAAGGAGGGCATGTTTTTTTTTGAGGTAGAAAAATTATATGTCCAATGCATGGTGAATCCTGAAGGAGGGGTTCTAGAAGTGAGTGGAAGGGTGAAAACTAGAAGGCCCTAGTTTTTGGAGCAATTTGGTGAGGGTATGATAGAAACCCCATAGGGAAACGTGATATTTCCAAACCAATTTGATAATCCTTAGTTTTATACCATTTCTAGACTTTGTGCAAAGTGGCATGTCAAGGCAGCAGATAGAAATGGTACTTCCTTTGTAAATGCACCCAAATTAGCCCTCTTGTAGACACTGAACAATCAATTTTTGGGATAGTTGGTCCAAAGTACCAATACCAAATATTTTGATATGTTTTGTAGGAGGATAATAGGTATCTGAATATATAATGTATTTTGGAAGTGTTTTGGGGAAACAAAAAGTTGTTTAGGAAAAACTTGCTGGTTAAGGCTACAAGGATAGAGAGCCTAGAGTGTGGATTGAGGGTAAGATCTTGGACTAGGACTTCAAGAACCACTTAAACATCTTTGGAGCCATATTTTAATCCATATTGAATCCCTATAATAGTAAGGGAGTTGGGAGAAGTTAGGGTGATAGGTTAGTGGCATATTGGCACTTGGGGTCACTTGGGTAAGGAACACCATTGAAGAAACCAAGAACAATTTCTTTATGAAATAACCCCAATATAACCTACCTCTTTGCATTAGTTTTTAACCTTTAACAGGGTTGGATCTTCACCAAGCTCACTTCAGAAGAGTGAAAATTTTGGGTTACCCATCCCAAGTGGGTTTTCCCCTAATAGGGTTTCCACGTTAAAAATCCATGTGTAAAATGTGTATATGATTCATTGATTTGATGTTTTGCTTTACACATTACTAAAATAGGATTGATCGGTAAAAACTAAGTTATTTATTGTATTTTGGTAAAGAATAGACTTCTATTTGGTAAAGCTTAAGAAAAAGGATAAACAGTATACTCTAAGTAGTAGTTATTTGATACAATTATTTAAAGGCATACATATTGTAGGACTGAAGATAACTAGAGGTTTTATATTTGTGGTATAAAGTTTTGGGTTGATTTATTAGATTAAATTTTGAGGCCACTGATTCACCCCCCCTCTCAGTTATTCTAACCATTGGTATTAGAGCTTGTGTGCTTAGAAAGGGAGTTTAAAGACTCAAGCAAAAGATCACAAGATGAGAAAAAGGGATGTGCCTAAGTTGAACAAGGACAACTTTGCATCATGGAAAAGTAGGATAAGACTCCACCTATCAAGTATTGGAAATGATGTTACTCAATACTTAGATACTGAATTTTTTTTACCTACTGGATCTCCAAAAGTTGATCAATTGAAAGAAAATCATGAACACAATTCTATGATGATAGAACTTGCTTCCTCACTCTCCGATGCTGAATTTGAAGATGTAAAATCATGCACCAATGCAAAGAAAATGTGGGACAAATTGAAGCTACTACATGGAGGAGATGAAAATGTGCTAAGAGCTAAGATAGAAAGCCTAAGAGGAAAATTTTATGACCTAAGAATGAAATAAGGAGAAAACATCACTCAGTACAGCTGTAGAATCAAAGAGGTTGTAAATGCTATCCGAAGAGTAGGAGGTGTACTTGAAGAAGAAACAGTGGTAAGTAAAATTATAAGAGCCTTACTGCCTGTGTATGCTATTAGAGTATCTTCTATACAATAAATTATAGTATAAAATAACAATGCTACTCTAGATAGTCTGATTGGTAGACTTATTTCATTTGAGATGAATAACTTTGACAACAATGTCTTACCATCTATTGAGTCTGCATTCAAATCTTCTTTGAAAATAAGTAAATCATGTCATAAAAACACTATGAGAAATGATAGTGAAAGTGATAGTGATGATCAAGAACTTGATGAGATTGAAGCACTAATGGCTAGAAGATTGCAGAGAGGCAAAGGTAGATACAAAGGTAAATTACCATTGGTATGTTTTAAATATAAAGGGATTAGACACTTTTCTGCTAGATGTTCTAACAAAAGAAAAGAAGATAGAAAAATGACAGATCATATGAAAATAATTTTGACAGAGGTGATGACAGAGATTACAGAAGAAACTGACAATCTGACAGAAGAGAAAACCGAGACTACAAGGACTAAGGAAATAAATCTTGTTACCTAGCTGAGAACAAAGCTGACAATACTGACACTGAATCTGATGAAGATATTGAGGTGGTATTTGTTGCTATGAAGGATTATTCAGACGAAGAAGAAAGGTATGTTGAGACTGCACTCATATCTAAGGTTAGTAAAAATTATGTCTAGATTATTGATAGTGGATGTACTCACCACATGACTGGAGATAAGGAAAAGTTTGAAACTTTTGAATACTATAATGGTGGATCAGTAAGAATGGGTAATGACTAACCTTGTCCAATTGAAGGTAAAGGAACAATAATGTTGAATAATCTGATCATATGTGAAAATCCATATTGGGTGAAAGGACTTAACTATAATCTATTGAGTGTTTCATAGCTGAATAACACAGGACACCGAGTTGCATTTGAGAACAAAAAGGCAAAGATCTTTAATTAATCTGGAAGATTGATTGGAACTTGTGAACAAATAAAAGGTAACCTATTCTATCTTGATGATATAAACACCGCTTGTTTAATGGCTAGAAATGAAGACATATGGTTGTGGCATAAAAGGTTATGTCATGTGAATTTTGACAACATGGTTAGGATAAGAAATAAAAGGAAAGTAAGAGGATTACTGAGCATGTCAAATCCCGACCATGTCATGTGTAAGAATTGTCAAAAAGGTAAAATGAAAAATTCTAGTTTCAAGAGAAAAACCTACACATCTAATGCTATTCTAGAATTAGTCCATACTAACCTATGTGGACCAATGAGAACAAAGAGCTACTATGGAGATAAATACTTCATTCTATTTGTTGATAATTATTCTAGAATGATGACAATTATGTTCTTAAAAGAGAAATCATAAGCATTCAAGATGTTTAAATGGTATAAAGCTATAGTGGAAAAACAAAGTGGAAAGGTATTAAAATGTCTAAGATCAGATAGAGGAGGAGAATTTATTTCTGATGAATTCACTAACTTTTGTAATGAGCATGGAATTCAAAGACAGGTTTATGCACTGAAAAAACCACAGTAAAATGGGATTGCTGAAAGAAGGAACATATCCATTGTTGATTGTGCTCGAACACTGATGATTGAGAAAGGCATTACTCAAACATTCTAGAGAGAAGTTGTCAGTACTACTATCTATACATTGAACATAGTTCAATTGAAGAAAACACCAATAAGACACCTTATGAGCTATGGTATGGACACACACCTAATGTAAGTTACTTCAAAATATTTGGAAGTCAATGTTATATTTTGAAAGATGATAGAAATGGAAAGCTTGACTCTAAAGGCGAAGAAGGAATATTTCTAGGTTATTCTACCAAAATCAAGGCTTATAAATGTCTTAACAAATCCTCTAACAAAATCATTGAAAGTGCAAATGTCAAAGTAGATGAGTTTTTTGAGAAAAATGATGAGGAAAGAAGAAACAAACCAGAAGACTACAATAGGTTTGTCTATAGAGAAGAACCTGACACTCTGCCTGAGAAACATGGTATCACTCCCGAGTGACAGAACAATGCACCCGAGCATCAGGCTGCAAACACCAAAAATTAGGAAATTGATCAAGATTATGCACCGAGCGATGAAGATCAAAATGAAGGTCAAGATGATGATCATAATGATGAACAAAGAGCTGAACTGATACTTTAAAAGTATGTCAAAATACACCATCCATAGAACCAGATCATAGGAGACAAAAAGGCTGAAATGAGAACAAGAAGTAAGTCACTGAACACTAGATGTTTAATTTGTGATTTTGAGCCTAAATCTGTTAATACTGCACTTGAAAATAAAGAATGGGTTAGTGCTATGAATGAAGAGATAGAGAAGATTGAGAAGAACAAAACATGGACATTAGTACCTAGACCGGATGAAAAGAATGTCATTGGTACCAAATGAATATTCAAAAACAAGCTAAATGAGAATGGAGAAGTCATAAGGAACAAAGAAAGATTAGTATGAAAAGGGCATGCACAAGAAGAAGGTATTGACTATGGAGAAACCTTTGCACCCATTGCTAGACTAGAAGGAGTCAAAATTCTACTTGCTTATGCTGCATTCAAAGGATTCAAGGTATACCAAATGGATGTCAAATCTACATTCCTAAATGGAATACTAGAAGAAGAAGTATACATTGAACAACCATAAGGGTTTGTTGATCCTAACAAGAGAAATATGGTTTGTAGACTACACAAAGCCTTGTATGGATTGAAACAAGAACCAAGAGCATGGTATGAAATACTTTACTCCTATCTTATAAGTATTCAATTTGTAAGAACAAGTGAAAACAATAATCTGTATTTAAAAGAAGATATTGATGATAACATTCTGATTGCTGAAATGTTTGTTGATGATATCATATTTGGGGGTAATGATATGTTATGCAAATAATTTTCTACTGAAATGAGAAAAGAGTTTGAGATGTCAATGTTTGGGGAGATCAAGTTCTTTCTTGGTCTATAGATTCTTCAATAGGATGAAGGCATATACATCATACAATCCAAATACATCAAGGAAGTTCTCAAGATATTCAAGATGGAAGACTCCAAGCTAGTTGGAACACCTATGGAAATCAGATGCAAGCTGACAAAGGAACACAAGTCAACTGAGGTAAATTGGACCCTATATAGATCTATGATTGGAAAACTCATGTATGTTGTTCATACTAGACCAGATATAAAACATGCAGTTGGAAAAGTTGCAAGATTCTTTGCTAATCCCAAGGAATCACACATGACTACTGTTAAAAGAATTTTGAGATATCTAAAGAATACCGAAGACTATGCCTTATGGAATAAAAGAGAAGGAAAATTTGAACTTCAAGTCTATACAAATGCTGATTGGGCTGGAAACTTAGATGATAGAAAGAGCACAACAGGAGCATCATTCTTTATGGGTGACAGATTTGTCACATGGATAAGTAAGAACCAAGGATGCATCTCACAATCTACTGCAGAAGCAGAATATGTGGCTGCTACTACCAATTTCTCTAATAGTGCATGGATCAAACAATTACTGGAAGGTATGAATATGAAAATTCTTGAACCAGTGATTATCTATTGTGATAATACTAGTGCAATAAACATATCAAAGAACCCTGTCATGCATACTAAGCCAAAATATATTGCTATCAAGTATCATTACTTAAGAGAACAAGTACATGAGAAAGAGGTGATACTGGAATATGTTCAATCCAAGGAAGAATTAGCAGACATACTCACAAAGTCATTGCCTAAAGATACATTTGAGTACCTGAGAAAGAGACTAGGGGTTTGATCCTTGTCTATTGGTCACTAAGTTGACTAGGAGGCTGCATCAGCCTACACATTATAAGAAGATCATTCATGTTGATGTAAGCAAAGAAATAGACTGCAAAGATATATCAGTACACAACTGTTAGAATACTTCAGGGATAACTGAGAGGGGGGGGGAGTGAATCAGTTATCAAAAAATTTAAATCTTTTGTACCTATTAATCTAGATTGATATAAATTAAATGGACATTCAGATAAATCATTACACAACACATCAATTTGGTTACGGGGAAACCAAATGGTAAAAACCCTGATGGGAATTAGTACCCACAAAGAACTATACTGTTTATAGTAATCCCTGTTAAAAAATCTTTCAACCCAGTTAGGAGTTGTTCATTACAATGCAGTAGTATAGTGACCTGGTTAAGGGTCTGACCCTGTTAGGAGTCTTTTACAATAACCTTTTTAGGTGTGGTGGACTCACTATCCAAGGACTCACTGTCCAAGTGGTGAAGGCTACAACCTTCTGGATATTTGATACACACTGTATCAACAAGATGAACTGCTGCTTGTGACACTGCTTGTCTGATCAGTTCCTTTTGTGCGTCGATGCTTTAACCTCTTGTAAAGCACTAAAACAATCTTATCTTTATTATGAAAGCTTCAAATTCAATATCTATATTATCAACATATGATAAATATAGCTCTGCTGCTTTAACAGTCTGCTCTGCTCTTCTTATCTCTGGCTTTTGCAACTCTTCTTATCACAAATGACCTTCTATAAGTACATACACCAAGTATGAGATCATGGGACCTATTAGAAAAATATTCATAACATCCTTGTCGGCTCTACTAAGTGCGCAAGCATAATTACAATTGCACAAGTATAAACTGAATAGACGCGTCGCTTCACTAAGTCGGCTTCACCAATTTAACCATAACTTTGCAATCTTCTTGAAACATGTTTGGCACCTTTAGATTAATATCAAAAACTCAAAACTCATCATGAATATACACATGCATATCCTGAAGATAGGCGCAACTCAATAAACACGTTACATACGTCGGCCTTAAACTGTTATTCCTCCAGAACTGTAACCGTCAATAAAAAAATTACATATCTTTACTGAAACATCATATCTGGGTCTGCGTGTATGAACATAGCATAATAAAAATGTCAACAACATGTATCTATCCACGCAAGTCTTCATGTCATCATATGGATAAGTACATATAGAAGTATTGCTATGTATTATATGTTGTCATCAATGACAAACATACAATCAATCAACTATTCAGAATAAAATCTCCAACAATCTCCCCCTTTGGCATTGATGGCAACATATGATAAAAAAAACTTCTGTTCATGGTGTCTCCTTTCTTTTACAATCTTCTCAATATCCTCATCAAAGATTCATCTAAACTGCTGTAGTTACATGGAATATGTTTTATATGTATACTCCCCCAGAGTATAAGCTCCTTATATGTGTTCCTTTTTTTCCTTGTTTTTAGTACATACTCCCCCATTGACATCAATGGCAAAGGGCACCATAAACCATTATGCACAGGTACTACTCTAGAAGTAGAGTAGTCAACCATTCATCAGTCACATAGGACTGATGT
>MU227169.1:2008078-2027611 GCA_018584345.1 Thuja plicata
TTCTTCTTCTTCTTCTTCTTCTTCTTCTTCTTCTTCTTCTTCTTCTTCTTCTTCTTCTTCTTCTTCTTCTTCTTCTTCTTCTTCTTCTTCTTCTTCTTCTTCTTCTTCTTCTTCTTCTTCTTCTTGTGGATATCATCTGATTTCTCTAACTTGACTTCTGTAGGTGTTTGTTTAAGCTCTCTTGCAATCTTAGCTTCCCTAGCTTTATCTAGGTCTTCTTGTGTGACCCCATGAAATTTTAGGATGTTAGATGTAATCCTTGATGCCTTCCTCTTATTATCTGCACTATATAAGACAAAATCAACTTGATTTTTCTTCTCTCTGTATGTGCCCCATCTAGGCTCATTTGGATCTTTAGGTGCAGAAAAAAGAGCTTATGCATATCCTTCCAACACATGTTCTTCAACTTCATAACCAAGTGGGTGGATCCATTTGGTTCTTGGATCAACTTCTTCCATGCAAGTACAGTTAGTTTTGACCATGAAGAATATGGTGTCCTTGTAATTTTCAGCTATCTTTTCTTGTATTCTAAACCTCTTCTACATCTTGATCCTAAATGTCTTGATCTCCATATCCATAGAGTTCTTTACACTGCTTTCTGATGTAGCTTTTAATGAAATTTGTGACATAGTAGGTTTGCTCCTATCTAGGTAAAGATTAGAGACTTTACCAACAATGTGGAAGTATAGGTAGATAATCAAAGAGCTAAATCTGAATATTTTTCTCTTGTCATGCTTGATAGCTCTAAGGTTCTCAATTAGTTGTGTGCACAATATCTCATAGAGATTATACTATGTGTTATCTCTTGCCATCCTTATTGCTTCCAAAACTATAGCTAGGGATACACTATTCAGTCTTCTTGCGTGCTGAAACTTGTAACCAAGTATCATGGTGAGGAGTTTGATGTCATCTTGCATAATGGGATCAACAGTCATCCCGCGCCTATCACTCCTAGACAAGCAAGCCTGCTCAACCTATTTCTTTACATCCTTTCTAGTAGGAAGAACGGGTCCAACCTTGGAGAGTCCAGTCATCTCAATAATGAGTTTAGTAGTAATGCGGATAGGAACTTCACCAATCAAATATAGATCATCATGAATCCTACTAAGTATAATTTTAACACATTCTGGTTCATAAAACTCATGCACATTTGTATAATAAAAAATAGGGTTATCAGTGAGATGCAAGTATTCATCCTTGAATGAGTAATCTAGTTTCATCATTGATGCCATGAGCGTTGTTATGCTGTTATCACCCATAGACTCCTTCTTACAATAGATGTAAGTGCGAATGTCCTCTACATGTACAACTCCTTGTGGAGTCTTGGAGAATGCCCCTTCTACATCATCTAGCATAGATTTGAAAGGATGCTTCTTAAACACATCTATTTTTCTCAGAGATGTCAAATACTGTAAGAGTAGCCATTAATTATTTGTAACTTGCTTAAGTAGGGTTTCATAGAGATTTTGAAATGACGCATCCACTAGGGTTCTATTTCAACTTTGATTCGCCTTGCTAACCAACCAATTGTTAGAAAAACTTCGATGCTAACTTCTTCTGTGCTCTCTGAATTCTCAATCTTGAATGCAAAGTGAGGATAAAAGATCTTTTACTAACTTATATAAAAGGTTATTGCATTTAATGCTTTTTGCCATAACGCGGTTTACATTGAGAATTTAAATCTTTTCTTCTGTCTAAGTTCATGCTGTGCGTCCATGCATACTATCTCAACTTGTGACCAAATATATGAATCCATAGGCGCATACTCAGAGGTGAGTATACCACCCACACAGGGGTTTAGAGCTAGAATAGATCCCCCTAAGACCATGAGGGTCAACTAACCAGAAGTAGAAGTTGCATCCACTATGGATGCATCTACTACCTTGTTAACACCATCATCTTTCTTTACTTCAACCCATATTTTACCTAAATATTTTGTAGCTTTTACAAACTTGACTTCACCAGATTCTTCAAATAGTGATCCTTTAGGCTTTTCTTGTCTTTGCGTTCTGGATCTCAAAAATCTTGATATATGTCCAGCTTTGTTACATGAGTGACAAATGATTGGAGGTCTATTGATATTATTTACCATGCTACACTGCTTGGTTGTGTGTCCATTGTAATTACATATCTGACATGTAATGTTCTGATAGTTTCTCTAAGGTTGATTTCTCTGATTTTATTGAGTCATATTTCTTTGGTTCTGCTGTGACTAATTTCTTTGACTTGTTCTGCAATGTATAGCCCTATGACCAAATTTATTACAGTTTTAACAATATCCATTGAAAGGTCTTACCTCTTTACAATCTCTTGCCAGGTGTCCATGTTTGTTATAGGCATAACAAGTTCGGTTAACTAGCTTGAGTTCATCTTTAGGAGGTTCAACTTTAGCCTCTGCAAGATTCTCAATTTTATTTGCTTCTGTAGATTCTTCTTGTGTTTTCTTTCCTTTTTGCATTGCATTGATTTCAATTTTGAGCTACACTGTATCCAACACCAGTAGTATCACCTCTTAGATTTTGTGCATAAAGTTGTGATTGAATTAAATTAGAACTTGTGTGTAATTTCTCAATTTTATCTTTTGCTTCTGTTAGTTCAGATTCTATCTTTTTCTTGATGTTTTCCAACTCCAAGATCTTCATATTTGCTTGCATAAGTTCTTCATCTAATTGTTTAATTTCTTTGGTCTTTTATTCAATAGCTGTTAGGCTATCTATAAGTTATTCATTCAGATCTTCAATCTTTTCCTTTAGAGACATGTTTTCTTCATTCATCTTTTTGACCATTTTTCCCAAATCATTTGTAGAGCAATCTTTTAGATCTTTTATTAATTTTTTGATAAGCATTTGGGAGCCATCAACTTTTAGTTTAAGTTCTTCATTTTCTTTTTCAGATCTGTCAAGATCATCAAGGGCTGCTTCAAGATTGTTTTTCAGATGTTTCTCTTCTGCTGAATCCATGATCTCCTCAAGTGATTAAACTTTCTTTCAGAGGACCAAAGCTATGATACCAATTGTTAGAAACACTGAGAGGGGGCGGGGGTGAATCAATGTTTGTCTATTTATCTTTAATTCAGCAACTTGAAACTCAAATAAATTTAGATAAAAAATGAAGCATAACACAATAACACATAACACAAGATATGATTTTGGGGAAACCTTGATCAAGGAAAACCCTGGTGGGAATTAGTACCCACAAATGATTGTACTAGTCTTATGAAATTGTTAGAGTTCCTTTGCCCTGTTAGGAGCAGTCTTTACAATGCAAGTAAAATGACCCTGTTAGGAGTCTTTAAAAAATCCTGTTAAAGGTGATTGGCTCACTACTAGAGCTCACTGCCCAATAGGATGAAGGCTACAACCTTAAGGTAATAGATATAAACTATATCAAAAGATGAACTACTATAATGACACTATTGTCTGATCATTTCCTTCTATGCACTGATACTTTTATCTCTTGAATAATTCTACTTCATACTGATTTTCTCATATTGATCTTCTGGATATCTTCTCTGCTTATTTTTGACTCTTTCACTTAATACAAAATTGTATGTCTAAGTATATATACATGTCTGAATAGACGCGACCAAAAACAAGACCTTATTCAGCCCAAAAACAACATACACAACCCTTCCAAACAATTTGGCTTAAGCATGTTTACATGAGTGTTAAAGACATAATTACAATCATATTACACTAGGCACATGGCCATTACGAAATATAATATTATATGCTAATCCAAAATCTGAGGTCGGCTTCATACTCTATTTTTTGAACTGCTAGTGGCACTTAATCTTGCTATAACTTCTTTGTACTATCATACTGTACCATGCGTGTATAGAATAACCTTAATGACATATCATAAAGCTTAAGTATGGAGGCGCATAGTCAAATTCAATCGTACGCATGTGCACTGGTGTTCTAATCAACTGCCTATCTCTGTTATGTTCTGTCTTCTATACTTAGCCAATTTTATCTTCTAGGTTTACTTGACAAAACTTCATATGACTTTGTTTCCATAATGACAACACAAAATTAGTCATATACACCCTGAGTGTCAACTTTCCAACAAGTAGGGGGTGTATTGAGTCAAGAGGGCAGACCAATTGCCTTCTTTAGTGAGAAAATGAATGAGGCTAAGAAGCAATACTCTTCTTATGATTTGGAACTATATGCTCTTGTTCAATCTTTGAGAAAGTGGAGGAATTATCTATTGCCTAAGGAATTTGTGGTATTTACTGAAAATCAGGCTCTTAGTTACATTAACACACAAGAGAAGTTAATCAATAGGTATTTGAAGTATATGGAGTACTTGCAGGCATTCACCTTTACTATGAAGCACAAGAAGGGTCAACTTAATAAGGTGGCAGATACCTTAAGCAAGAGATTATTGACAGTGCAAGAAGTCCACTTGAATAGAATTGAGATTGATAGTTTCAGAGATTTCTACAAAGCAGATGAGGATTTTGGTGAGGCCTATAAGGTATGCATTGATTTTGAAAATATTCTCTATAGCAAGTTCTTTGATTTTACTTTACAAAATGAGTTGTTGAAGGGAAATCAGTTGTGTGTACCTAAAGGGTCAATGAGGATGAACCTCATACAAGAGAAACATAATGGTTCTCTAAGTGGTCATTTTGGTAAGGACAAAACTTTGGAACTATTCTAAAGGTTGTACCATTGGCCAAAGTTGGTGAAAGATGTCACCAAGTATGTGGAGTAGTGTGCTGTTTGCATGAAGGCAAAAGGAGGAATGAGTAATGTCGGATTGTATTAGCCTCTACTAGTCCCTAACAGGCCATGGGAGTGTGTGAGTATAGATTTTATTGTGGGCTTACCCAAAACTAAGCAGGGGTATGATAGCATTTATGTAGTTGTTGATAGATTTAGTAAGATGGGGAATTTCATTCCATGTAAAACTACTAATGATGCTAGCCACATTACCTATTTGTTTTTTAAGGATATTGTGAGGATTCATGGTCTTCCTTTGAGTATAGTCTCTGATAGGGATTTGAAATTTATGAGCTATTTTTGGCAGACATTATGGACAAGATTGGGCACTAACCTATCTTTTGGTTCAGCTTACCACCCTCAGACTGATGGCCAAATTGAGGTGGTAAATAGGGTGTTGGGTAACCTTTTGAGGTGCCTAACTAAGGAGTATGGGAAAACTTGGGATGTGGTCATTCCCTTAGTAGAATATCCTTACAATGACAGTAAGAATAGTATGACAGGAAATACCCCATTTGAAGTGGTTTATGGGATGCACCCAAGGGGTGTTTGTGAGCTTAGGGATCTTGGTGGAATGGATTATAGAATTGGCCATGCAGAGGACTTCACCCATACCATGAAAGAGATTCAAGACCAAGTTAAGAAGTAGATCCAAGATAGTTAGCATAAGTTGAAAGCCAAAGTTGATGAGAAGAGGAAGGATGTTCAATTTGAAGTGGGTGACTATGTCATGGTTCACTTGAACAAATCAAGGCTACAGAAGGGTGTCCCTACCAAACTTCAGATGAAAAGGGTGGGACCTTGCAAAATATTGGCCAAATATGGGGCTAATGCCTATAAAGTGGACTTACCATTAGACTTGAGCCTATCTCCAGTGTTTAATGTTCAAGACTTGATCCAGTTCAGAGGGAAGGTGGATGAGATCAATCCAAATGGTCAAGGGGTTAGTGATGATGTGGAGGTTGCTGTATTACCTCCAAAGTTTCAGATGGTAGCTAAAAATGTTATGGACTCTTGGGTTCAGAAGACTACTAGATATAAAGTCTACAGGGAAAATTTGATTTAGTGGAAGGATAGACCAGAGTTAGAGGTTTCATGGATTGCAGAGGCAGACTTCAAGAAGGTGGGCATCTCACAGGATCTCTTGTCCATAGGAGTGACATAGATTTTCCTTTTGGGGAATATGGTACAGGAGCACCTAGGTAGGCTAGATGATACAATGTAACCTAGGGCTTCTTATATGTTTTTGGCTTGTAGTGGCTCTAGCCAAACCACTAGGTGAATAAAGGGACTAAGATTCCTAGTTTTTAGAGTGCTAAGTAGGAGGATGTCTTGTTATGTCCTTAGAGACCTTTGTGTCCATTTTAGGTCCAATAGGGATTTTTTGGTATTTGATTTCCAAATGAGTCAGAAAAAGGGCTATAGGTCCTAATTTTTGTTATGTCACCCTAATTAGTGTTTTGGATAAGTTTGAACAAGGTTAGACCAAGTTTGGATAGTATATCCAAAAAGTTGCAAAAGTTGTCAATGTTGTCATTGACAACATTGACAACATTTATGACAAGAATGCAACTTTGAGGAATTTAGTTCCCTAACTATATGAAATCAGTTTTCTAGTGCCTTGGTCAACTATATATGACCATCCTCAAGCTTTTTGCAGAGTTGGCATTTTTTGAAGTCACATTGTGTACGGACAGTGAATTTGATATACAGTTACATTTTTTGGTGTTTTGGAAGATCAGACTGTTTAATGGATTGAAATAACTTCTATGAGCATTGATTTGAGTAACGTAGGTTGATATAAGATTTATTGTGGCATTATTTTATTGGATTCAATAGTTTTAGTTTATTGTTTAAATTTGTTTGTTTTCTGGACTGTCGCTGTCCTGAATTGAGCATTGTGAACTAATGGAGTCATAGATCCATTTTCCACCATGGAACTTGCATGGGCTCTTGGATCATGGAAGGTGAATCCATGTAAATTGTGTACAATTAAGGAGGGGCCTAGGAATTCATAGCATCCATTTTTAAGGTGATTCCCTAGGCGAGCCAGAGTGGTATGGCTAGGGATCACCAGTGATTGCAGAGCTTGTTAGAAGGATTAAAAGTATTCATAGCTTCAATCAGTGAATGTGAAAAGGTAGGAGAGCTAGTGAAGGAACCCTAAATCATAGGATAATTTTGGGTGAGCTAATTTTATAGCCAAGAAGATCCATTTCTTGTGTAGACAGTGGCAAAGACCTAAAACCCTAAATTTTAGGCATGAATGTAGGAGGTACTGTACAGAAACCTCTGAGAGCCAAGACCTAGAAAATAATTAGGTTCTTGATAAAGGGTATCAGGATATGGAGTTTATTTTCATACTTTTTTGATGGTTATAAGATTTATTGCATGAAAAGAGCCTAATTAGGCCTAAAGCTAGTAGCCCAGTTTTGGGTGAAATTGACTTGGAACTTGAACTTGTTTAGGGTTTCACTTCCAAAGAAAGTTGTGGACATTTAAATTGGTTCACTTAACAATATTTGAGACTACCTTTCCATATGGGAGTGTTTGGGATCCATTTGGATCAAATTGTGCAGATGGAGCAAGAAAGACCAATTTGGGTCTAGGAGAGAGCATGACGAGTTTGGAATCTACTTTGTTGGTGTTCACTGGTTGAAAGTGTTAGGTTATTGTAAGAAGTTAATAAGGAGCATAGGGTTATTTGAATAACCTTGGTAGGTCAGGATATTGGCCTAGGAGACCCTAGAGGAAGCTAGGGAGAAGCAAGACTAGTGCTACATCATGTGGGCTCCCACCTTGATTGGAAATTGGAAGCATGATTTTTGTTTCCTCACAATGAGTCTACGAGAATCACCCACTTGTCTATATAGCTCCAATATGATCAATCTATCACAAGGTTAGTTAGAGAGATTGGATGGTGGGAGAGTATAACCAGCCACCCTGAGGTATTAGAAGACCTATAAATTTAAGAAGTAACTCTTGAACTTCTTGATCTAGGCTGATGCCTTTGAACAAATTCTCTTGGAAAAGTCCCCTATAATTTTCCTACTTATAGAAAAGACAAATGCGTCATTAAATATCTTGTAATTCTATTTTTAGTGCTCCTTTATGGGTCATCTTGGGATAGTAATTATATTTCCTTGTATTTGGATCAATAAGTGACCCTCTTGTGTTCAACCCTAGGAATGTTGGTTGGGAAGCAAGGAGGCACACTAGATACAAGGTCATATAAAACCTCATATCAAATTATTTGTCTAAGTTATAAATATTCAAATAAATAAATAAATAAAAATATCACCATCTTTAGACCTCCCCATCCCCCACCTCCCTATTTTGTACCCTATTTTATGCACTTATCCTATACCTTGAAGAAGACTTATAACACAAACTTAAGAGACTTTTTTGCGACAACTAAAACAAAAGAACCTTTAGAAAAGGATATCATAAAGACCTAATGTTTTTTTATTAACACAATAAATATAAACAAAAATAAAGTTTCTTATTACCTTTTTATAAAATTATTTAAAAATAATCAAAGAACATAAACACTCAAAAATCAAACCAAAACCTAACATGTCTCACTCCCTCTCACCGAATTTCCCTTTTTCTTAACTAATATAAACAAACAAAAACACATTATTCTCTTAAAAATTCTCAAAATCTGAATGTGAATGTACATTTATGAAATTTATAATATTAATTGCTTTATTGGTAAAAAAATATTATCAGTTTTTGAGAGTGAGAAAAATTCTTGTTTATTGTATCCCTCACCTATTTTCCCTTTCCCTTAACCAATGCAAATAAAGAAAATAGTATTTTCTTAAAAATTCACAAAATGCGAAGGCCCATTTCATAAATTTATAATATTAATTGCTTCATTGATCAAAGATTCTTACTACTTTCATGGATTTAAAAATGATCTCAGTTTACTCATCTCTTTCACTTTTTTAAAAACTTTTTCTTAGAAAATATTATTTTCATAGAAATTCACAAAAGGCAAATTACTCTTTTAAAAAATTATAATTAAGCCGATAGGCTTTTCTATTGTGGGCATTGCCCATTGGAAAATTGTGGAAATTTTACCGATCGCCAGTGTAACATTGGGCTCAGTTTCTGACGCAATGTGGTATTGCTTCTTTGTACTGGAAAATACATAATGTGCAATATTTTTACTATTCCAATGCTGCTGACTGTGTTCTACTCCCTATCACCCAAAGTGACTCACATCCTATATTCCTGTGTCCACTCAATGGTTAGTTTGAAGAAAATGAATGAGTGGACAAGTAAATGTGGAGGATGTTGAAAACCATTTTCATTGTTAATAGTCACGTAACTAAATGAACCGTGAGGAGAAGAATTCTCGCCAAGCATACCTGGAACTTGATGGTGCAGGAGCACCTAGGCTATCGTCAAAGCCCTAGTTAGCTTTGGCTTGTAACTGACTCTATACATGTCAGTATGTTTTTTATTAGACCTTAGAAGGTATTTTTTTTGTGTGTGACTAGGTGAATTGGTGGTTAGTGCTAATTTCATTCTAGTTTAGGTTAGTTTGCTTTGAAGTCTTTAGTCCCTAGATTAGGCCTAAATTTGGGAAATAGGGTCTAAATGTGTCCTAGACCTATGTAATGTGAGAAATATGATTAAAGAGACATAAATGATGTTAGTTCATCAATTTGTATGGGTTAGAGGCCCTAAAAGATATTTTGCATCATAAATGAAAAAGATGCTCAAAAGTTGTCATGACAACATTTGCGACTTTTTGCAAATGTTGCATGCAACTCGACAACTTTGGATTCCCCTCATTCTAGGAGTGGGAAATAAATTCTAGTGGATTTAAATGGTGGAGGAAGTATCTTTAGACACTCTATGGATCATTTCCCGAGGTATATTTGAATGTAAGCAAGTTTTTGAAAGTAATAGAGCACATTTTCTGGAATACAAAGTACAATCGAATCATTTGAATGTTCTTTGTGTTTTAATGGATTGAAATAATTGATATAAGTGTGTATTCATGTAGTAGGAACATATTCAAGAATTTTTCATTTAGAGAGAAAGTATTTTAGTGTTCATTTGTTAGATGTAGGAAATTGTTTAAGTTTTAGAGAGTTTTCTGGTCCAGTTCAGTGCAATTTTTTATTTTATGGCTCCCCCACGAAAACAAACCGTGTGACACTCAAGGGGTTGGATGAATGAGTTAGGGGATCCTCTATATAGTGTAAATATTCAGGTAGGAGGTTAGAGGAATTTATTTTCTAATTTTGAAGCCATGCCCTAGGCGAGCTAGGACTGTCCGGTTAGGTGTATGGCAGGAGAAAAGAAGAATGCAGAGGCAAGGGTGTGTATGAAAGTTTTGAAACAATTGTGGTCTCAGAGTCTTTAGGGTCTTATAGGTCACTGGTTTTGAGTTAAGATCTCATCCAATCCATTTGGATAGATTTTTCCGTCAAAGTTAGTGAATTGCTTGTGAAGAGCCAAAATAGGCCTAATAGCCCCACACTTCAGGAAAGAGGTGTATGAAAGGCTTGGGGACCCTAGACATTGAAAAAATTTTAGGTATTCAAAAAGGATATCTAGATCCTAGATTAGTTTTAGGTGTTGTTTGGAAGATTTAGAAGTAAATCTAGAAAAACCCTCTAGATAGGGCTAGTTGGTCAATTAGGCCTAATAAGATCAATTTGAGAGAAGCTTTGGAACTCGACCAAATTGGGATTAAAGACCTATGAAAATGGGAATGTATGGATGTAGAATGAACATAAAAGTAGTGGAAAAATCCCTTCTAGAATTTATTGAGTTGGCATGAAGGGTTTGGGTTTGGAATCCTCCAAAGAAATTATGAAGCATTGAGACAAAACTAATGGTAGTTGTCCTTCAAGGTAAAACAGAAGAAAAGTGACTCTTAGAGAAGAGTTGGGAATAGTTTTAGGCTTAGTGTCTTGAGGCTATTTAGATCCTAGAAGAGAAAATTAGGATCCCAAGTGGATTAGGGAAAGAAAGGTCCCATCTAGAGAATTGTGTGAGCACACCTTGGGGTTACTTCTATCATATTGGTATCAGAGCTTTGTTGATCCGACTTGTAGTTAATGTTCCAACCAACTGAATCAGTAGGAGAGTGAAAACTGGTGACTAATGCTGAGTTATCTAAGAAAGTGGATGAGAAAGAAGTGGAGAATAGAATGCTCGAAGATAGGTTGGCTCAATTAGAGCAAAAGGTAGATGAAGTTGATGAGAAAGAAGATAAAGTGAAGGATAAGGTTGAAGGGAAAGGCAAATATCTTTCCATTGATTATGAAGTACCTGAAGCTAACCCTGTCCTTAATGAGGAGCCATTCCTGAAAGATATAAAGGCTATGAGTGGAAAAAAACTAGAAGGAGTTCCAATATTTACTGGTAAGATAGAGCCAGAGATAGTCCTTGACTAGATAGAGGGAATAGAAAACCATTTTGAGTGTGATGGAATCACCGAGGATCAAAAGGTGAAGGTTGCAAAAGCTAGACTGAGAGGGTCTGCACTCACTTGGTGGAAGTTCATTCAAGAGGAGAGAGAGAAAGAAGGAAAGAGGCCCATTGCTTCATGGAAGGCTATGGTTGCAAAATTCAAAGATGCTTATATCCCCGAGGATTATGAAATCCAATTGCATAAGAGAAGGCAAGGTATGAGACAAAAGGACATAGATGTAAACTCATACACTGAAGAATTTCAAAAACTTTGCATGAGATCTAGAGTTGCAGAAGATGAGAAGGTTAAGGAGAAATATACCCTAATGGACTAAAGTGGACCATACAAGATGAGATGAGTCTTTTGACTCCAGACACCATTTAGAAGTGCCACCAAATTTCCATCAAAGTTGAAGAGAAGCTAAGGAAGAAACAAGAATCTAGTACTACCAAAGGAAGAGGTAGAGGGAGAGATACTAGAGGATAGAGAGGTGGATATGGTGGAAGGAGTTTTGAACCCACGAACCAAGGGGAGAACAAATTTGTTGAGAAAAAATAAGGAAACTCTAGTACAGGAGGTTAAAATAGAGGAAGGAACTCTAATAGTAGAGAAATAAACAACAATCAAGGTAGGGGTAATTACTTTTCCAATATGAAGTGTTACTACTGCAATCAGATGGGAAATCCTACATACAGATGTACAAAGAATAGGTCAACTTCTCAAGGAGGTGACAAGAGAGTGAACTCTGTCCAAGAAGAAACTAGTGGTGGAAACAAACACCCTGAGGGTCCTTTAGAATCAGAAGGTGAGAACCTTATGATGAGAAGAACTCTGATTAAGGAGCCAATAAAAGAAGAGCCTAGTTAGAGGAGGTCACTGTTTAGGGTGAAGTGTAAGATGATGGGAAAAGTGTGTAGATTCATTATATACTTAGCATCTATTGACAATATAGTGTCAAAGGAAGCAATCAACAAGTTGAAGATGACAAGAATACCCCACACCAATCCTTACAAGGTCACCTGGCTAAACAAAGGGTGACATGTCCTTGTCAATGAGCAAGCTTGGGTGGAGTTTTTAATTGGGAGGTATAAGGACAAAGTATTATGTGATATCATACCTATGGATGCATGTCACTTACTCCTAGGTAGACCATGGAAATTTGATAGAAAGGCCATGCATGATGGTGCAAAGAACTCATACACTTTCAAGAAGGACAATGTGCCATTCAAAATTCAGTCACTACTAGATGATGCAGAGATGAAGTCATCTGGCCCAAATGTTCTCATGGTGAGTGAGAAGGAGTTCTTAGAGGCCTTGGAATAAGGAAAGGGAGTTTCTTTTGCATTGGTGTTGAAACCAAAAGAAGAAAGTATAGACAAAGTAGTGAAGAAGACAAAGTTGCCAAAGGAAGTGTATGAGATGCCGAAGAAGTATGAAGGCATAGACAGTGATGGAAAACCATCATTCCTACCACCTAAGAGGTTAGTGATCCACCAAATAGACCTAATACCTAGAGCTACCCTACTCAATAAGGCTGCATATAAGATGACTCCTCAAAAAATGAGGAGATACCTAGGCAGATTCAAGAACTACTAAGCCAAGGTCTAATTAGGAAGTCCATTAGCCCTTGTGTCATTCCCACTATCTTAGCCCCTAAAAAGGGAGGAACATGGAGGTTATGTACTGACTCCAGAGAAATAAATAGAATAACCATTAGGTATAGGTTCCCTATCCCTAGGATAGAAGACCTAATGGACTGTCTAGGAGGAGCATGATATTTTACCAAGATAGACCTAAAGAGTGGCTATCATCAAATCAGGGTAAATGAGGGAGATGAGTGGAAAAAATCCTTCAAGACTATAGAAGGAATGTATGAGTGACTTGTCATGCCATTTGGGTTATCCAATTCCCCATAAACTTTCATGAGGTTGATGAATGAAGTCCTTAAAGACTTTATTGGAAAGTTTGTGGTAGCCTACTTGGATGAAATACTCATCTATAGTAAGACAAGAGAAGAACATCTTAGACACCTATAAATAGTTTGCAAGAATTTATATGAGGAGGAGCTAATGATAAATTTGGAGAAGTGTGAATTCATCAAGCAAGAGTTAGTGTACCTTGGATTTGTGTTATCTCAAGGCAACCTAAAGATGGATCCTAGAAAAGTGGAGGTGATCATCAACTGGCCTACTCAAAGAATAATCATTGAGGTAAGAATTTTTCATGGCTTAGCACAGTACTATAGAAATTTTATCAAACAATTCAGTGAAATTTGTGCTCCTATGCTTGATACTATCAAGGGTGGGATGAAGACTAAATTTGTGTGGAATGAACAAGCTAACCATGGTTTTGAGCTACTAAAAAAGAAGATTGATACCCAACCAATTTTGGTTTTAGAAAGATTTGAAAAGCTATTTACAATGAAATGTGATGCCAGCAATGTAGCCATTGGTGCTGTCTTGAGCCAAGAGGGAAGACCAGTGACCTTCCACTCTGAGAAACTAAGTGAAGCTAAGAAGAAATACTCTTATTATGACCTAGAGATGTATGCTCTAGTCTAGTCATTGATAAAGTGGAGGAATTATTTGCTTCCAAAGGATATCATAGTCTATTCAGACAATCAAGCATTAAGTTTCTTGAACTTAGAAGATAAACTAAGTCACAAACATATGAAGTGGGTTGAATACCTACAAGCCTACACCCTCAACATCAAACACAAGAAGGGGTTGTAGAATAAGGTAGAAGATGCCTTAAGTAGAAGAGCTTTGACCATTCAAGAGATTCAACTACAGAGGATGGGGCTAGACAACTTCAAAGACCTATATGGTGAAGATGAGGACTTTGCAAACATTTACAAGGTATGCGAAGAGTATAAAAATCACTTTCATAGTCAATTCTCTGAGTATACTTTATAGAGTGGTCTATTGTTTAAAGGGAGTCAATTATGTGTCCCTAGGGGGTCTATTAGGGAGAATCTAATACATGAGAAACACAATGGTGCACTTAGTGGCCATTTTGGTGTTAACAAAACTCAAGAATTAGTTCAAAGATTCTACTTTTGGGACAAGATGAATTTGGATGTTAAGAGATATGTAGAAGGTTGTGTTATCTGTCACAAGGCCAAAGTTACATCTACTAATGTAGGCCTATACCAGCCTTTACCCATTCCAACCAGACCATGGGAGTGCCTGAGTATGGATTTTGTAGTAGGATTGCCCAAGACAAAGCAGGGAATGGATAACATTTATGTTATTGTGGAAAGATTTAGCAAGATGGAACACTTTGTACCCTACAAGACAACAAATGATGCAAGTTAGATAGCTTCCCTATTATTCAAGGAGGTAGTCAGAATACATGGTTTTCCACTGAGCATAGTGTCTGACAGAGACACAAAGTTTATGAGCCATTTTTGGAAGACTCTCTACCAAAAGTTGGGAACCAATTTGTCTTTTGGATCTACATACCATCCTCATTCTGATGGACAAATAGAGGTAGCCAATAGGAGTCTTGGAAATCTCCTAAGGTTTCTAACTAAGGAGTATCATCAATCTTGGGACCAACTCATTGGGCAAGCAGAATATGCCTACAATGACACAGTGAATAGGAATATTGGTAAGAGTCCTTTTGAAATAGTTTATGACCTTCATCCAAGAGGCATATTTAAACTTTGAGATCTGAAGGATGGAGCCAAGAGAAGTGGCTATACTGATGAAATTTCACATTCTATGTAAGAAGTCCATGAGACAATGAGGAAGACACTCATTGAAAACATAGAGAAGATCAAGAACAAAGTGGATGAGAGAAAAAGAGATGTCTAATTCAAAGTTGGGGATCTAGTGATGGTACACCTTAATAAGGAAAGATTATAGAAAGGAACACCACATAAACTTCAGATGAGAAGAATTGGACCATGTGTCATACTGGAAAAATATGGAGCAAATGCCTATAAGGTGGAACTTCAGGAGGATATGGGTCAATCTCTAGTCTTTAATGTTGCAAACCTAGTTTTATACAAAGGCCCAATCCCAGATGTAGATTAGATTTTGACTGAAGTCATACATGAGGTGGAAGAACTCAATTTTTCATCTACACCAATCAAGAAAGCATAACACATTCTGGATAAAGGAAGCAGAGTTCAAAATTTTTGGCATTAACCTCAACTTACTCAATCCAAGGGTGGATTGAAGTCTTTGCACTTGGGGAGGATGGTGTAGGAGCACCTAGGCTATCCTAAAAGCCCTAGTTAGTTTTGGATTCTAACTGACTCTAGCTAAGTCAGTATATTTTTTCTTAGACCTTAGAAGGTATTGTTGTTGTGTGTGACTAGGTGAATTGGTGGTTAGTGCTAATTTCAATCTAGTTTAGGTTAGTTTTCTTTTAAGTGTTTAGTCCCTAGATTAGGCCTAAATTTGGGATATGGGGTATAAATGTGTCCTAGACCTATGTAAGGTGAGAAAGATGCTTAAAGAGGCATAAATGATGTTAGTTCATTGAGTTTTATGGTTTAGAGGCCCTAAAAGATAGTTTGCATCATAAATGCAAAAGATGCTCAAAAGTTGTCATGACAACATTTGCAACTTTTTGCAAATGTTGCATGTAACTTGACAACTTTGGATTCCCCTCATTCTAGGAGTGGGAAATCAATGCTAGTGGCCTGAAATGGTGGAGGAAGCATATTTATACAATCTATGGCTTATTTCCCAAGGTATATTGGAATGTAAGTAATTTTTTGAAAGCAATAGAGCAAGTTTTCGAGAATACAGAGTATAGTTGACTCATTTGAATGTTCTTTGTATTTTAATGGATTGAAATAATTGATCTAAGTGTGGGATTTTGTAGTAGGAACAAATTCAAGACTTTTCAATTCAGATATAAAGTATTTTAGTTTTCATTTGTTAGCTGTAGGAAATTGTTTAAGTTTTAGAGAGTGTGCTGGTCCATTTTAGTGCAATTTTGGTTTTATGGCTCCCCCATGAAATCCAACCGTGGGAAACTCAAGGGGTTGGATGAATGAGTTAGGGGAGAATATGTATAGTGTAAATATGTAGGTAGGAGGTTAGAGGAATCTATTTTATAATTTTGAAGCCACGCCCTAGGCGATCTAGGACTGTTTGGTTAGGTGTATGGCAGGAGAAAAGAAGAATGCAGAGGCAAGGGTGTGTATGAAAGTTCTGAACCAAGTGTGGTCTCAGAGTCTTTAGGGAATTATAGGTCCCTAGTTTTGATTTTAGAGCTCATCCAATCCATTTGGATTTTTCCATTAAAGTTAGTGAACTACTTGTGAAGAGCCAAAATAGGCCTAATAGCCCTACAATTTAGGACATAGGTGTATGGATGACTTGGGGACCCTAGACCTTGACAAAATTTTAGGTATTCAAAAAGGGTATCTAGATCCTAGATTATTTTTAGGTTTTTTTTGGAAGATTTAGAAGTAAATCCATAAAAAATCCTCTGGATAGGGCTAATTGGTCAATTAGGCCTAATAGGATCATTTTGAGAGAAGCTTTGGAACTTGACCGAATTGGGATTGAAGACCTATGAAAATGGGAATGTATGGATGAAGAATGAATATAAAAGTAGTAGAAAAATCCCTTGTAGCTTTTGTGGAGTTGGCATGAAGGGTTTGGGTTTGGAATCCTTCAAAGCAATTGTGAAGCATTGAGACTAAACTAATGGTAGTTGTCCTTCAAGGTGAAACACAAGAAAAGTGACTCTTTGAGAAGAATTGGGAATAGTCTTAGGCTCAGTGTCTTGAGGCTATTGAGATCCTAGAAGAGAAAATTAGGATCCTAAGTGGATTAGGGCAAGCAAGGTCCTATCTAGAGCATTGTGTGAGCACACCTTGGGGTTACTTCAATCACTTAACTATTGAGCACTTGAACGAAAAGTAATAAGTTTTAGGCTAAAAAACTATTACTACTATGACAAAAATTGTCTTGAAATTTGCATACAAAATTCTCAGATGCCTTGAATAGCCCTAGATTTTCTCAATAAATGTGAAGAAATTTTGTGAAAAGTATCTTGCAATTTTTGGGCCAATTGGCGATAAATAGATTGGTGCTTAGCAATACCTTCCGTGATGAGGCCCCATCTGTAGTGCCAGCTGTAATTCTCAATCCCTCTCATAAACCTTTAGCATATCATAGTTTTTTGAGTTTTTCTAATGATTGAAATATTGACCACATTAGAAGACCACTTATTGCCATAAGATTTGGTATATCGGGTTCTATGGGTAAATTATAGAGTAATTTTACTGCCTATCTGTTCATAATATTTCATATATTAATATCTATTGTTTTCATAAATCGAGATTTGATATTCTAAGCCTTTCCATATCATTTTAATTTTAATAGCTAAATTCACATTTTATGATAAGCATTATGTAATTTTAGTATAAAGCTTCTTAAGAAATACAAAGATTAAGATTTTAGCTCAGTTCTCCAGACTTCATAGATCAGCCTATAAAAGGACCACACAGGGTCATAGGCTATCTTAATAAGAAGTAAAAATATATTCTAGGACCATCTTCTAATATAAAATTTGGTATTATAGCCCCTCTGTAGGTCCACACCATTATATTATATTTTAGAATCTTAGATGTGTTTTTGATTCAAAAATTTATTTGACTACATATGTTCCTCTTGCAATGAGCAGTCCTCTTCATCTGCTGTGTGTGTTAGGTGCCTAGCTACTAATATTTTTAGCAACGATCTCTCAAATGTGTAGCATTTTTTTGTTGTTCTAGCGGTCCCATGATTTTTATTTTCTTCTATGTTTGTAATTCTTTTTGTACACATGTGGGTAAGAAATGGGCCAAATGCCTAAAAATTTACATGGGTACAAAAAGAATCACACACAGAGAAGAAAATAATTTATAGGTACAAAAATAATTGCAAACATAGAAGAAAATAATTAACCACAACAAAATTTTAATTTTTAAACTCTAGCTATGCCATAATTTTAGTAGAAAATTTCATTTTATACATTATGGTAATTTTTCTTTTTACATAGGTACACCCCTTCCTCTAAATTTTTTTAGCGGCTTACCATTTTAGTAGCTTCATGCCAACATCATGGCACGGTTTAGAATTTTATAGGAAGATAGTCCTCATGCTATCTAGAAACTGTAGCAATATTGCTTTTTTGGGGGAAATATGCAGGTGCATTAAGTCGAGGGATTTCTGTAATTTTGAGGACAAAAACAAAATGACACTTGGCACTAACTTAGTTGAATTTGTTCATTAAATTCCTAGACCAAAAACATCTAATAATCTATTTTCTAACCTTAGAATTTTACAGTTTCTTGAATCTATTTTAAAATGATGATGATTTTACAAGTAGTAAAACCTTATTACCGGACCACCGGCTAACGGAAAATTTGGGTTTGATGCACTCTCCATGGACAACTGTTGTATTAGGTTATATATTTTTGTGGATAATTCATTGGAATACACTAATTGTATTAGATTTGTATGGTTTTCTTATTCTTTGTATTGCAATTGTACCATTGGATTAGGTTGTAGATCTTTGTGGGTAATTCATAAATAAATTCTACTACGTAACTATTCTATTTATATTCTGTGGATGGTGGTGGGCATGTGCATGTGCACTGTACTTCAGTAATAAATAAATAAATTATTAATTGACACAGACCTTTATTGTTACAGGGATTTACCCTTTCAAGTTGGAAAGGAATACAGAAGATCACATCCTTACAAAACACCAACTATACTTACAGTCTTCTTTCTGTGTGAGTTAAAATGTGCACATGCTATCTGCAACACGACACTTCAATAGATCATTGCATTAGTGGAAAATATGGTTAGAAGAGCATATAAAGCACTAAAATCGACCTATTGCTTTCTAACTAAGAAGAGTATGATAAGCAACATAACAACCCTTAGATTATGCTACTATCAGTGACATATATGACTTAGCATGAAAGATTTGAGTTAAAACAAACTAAATGATAAAGAAACATGCATATTTAGCTCTAAAGGTGAAGATAATAACAATGCATGATAATGAAACTATGAGGCAATATAAAACTATCTAAATCCTAACAACATAACAATACATTTAACTCTAAAATTATGGGCTTATTTGTGCTCTATAACTCTTTCTATTTATAGAAGAAATGAGGTGAGAGAGGGGGACAAGGTGCATTAATGGAGTTGAAAAAATCATTAATGAGGTGTAAGAGGTGTTAATTCCTTAGGCATTAATGAGGGATGAGCATAAAAGAATCTTCATTAATGAGACATTAATGGAACCATTTATGAGGCATGGGGAGGGATGTAAGGCCAAACTTGGCAAGTTGGTCCTTAGAGGAAGTCAAGCTTGAGAAAGTTGACTTTCTCAAGT
>MU227169.1:2027661-2045928 GCA_018584345.1 Thuja plicata
AAACTTGGCAAGTTGGTCCTTAGAGGAAGTCAAGCTTGAGAAAGTTGACTTTCTCAAGTGGGTTGAGTTCTTAATCACTCCTTAATGGAATGTGACAATATTAGGAGGTGGGTTAGGATAGAATTAGTATTAGAATTAGATTTAACAAGGGTGAATGGGTTGGGATAGGTTCAAACCCATGGTCAAAGTAGTTGAAGTGGGTTAGGTTGGGGTTTAGAGGAATATTAATTAAATGAATAAAACTTATTTAATTCATTCAAAAATAGGTATATTAATTATTTAAGCATTTAATTTCCTTTTAATAATCAATAGGACTATAGCCAATTTAATTAAATTAATTAGGCTAGGGGAATGGGTTCCTTTGCAAGTGATGAGACATATTGAGGTTTATTTAATTCCTTTATGATTAAATACTATAGCCATGTTTTGAATTTGATTTGTTTTAATTGGGTTGAATTGATTTGAATTGTATGGCTGTAGTAGTTAATATAATTTAGTGATAAAAATCACCTAGGACATTAACTTTGATTTAAAATGAATTATGCCAATGTAACATTGTCGTGACATAATTGGGGGTATGATCACACTTAGGGAAAATAGGGTCTATGGTCAGAGTAGACCAAATGCAGGTGGTTACACTTGCCCCTCTTTGAATTGATGTGCGAGTAGCGCATTGATTCAAAGAAAGTTTTGATTTTGACTTTAGAAAGATTAAGAATTTTGCTCATGATCAAATGAAATGCCTGATGAGATCAGTCTTGCACTTGATCAAACTAAACTGATAGAATCGACTTTGAACTTGGTTGTCATCCAAAGGTTAATAAAAGATTTTAAAGATACCAAACCTGAACTTGGTTGTCGTCCAAAGATTGATAATACTGATTCCAAACTTGGTTGTCATCCAAAAGTCAGTATGAAGCTGCTAGGAGCTTAGTAAGAATCTTTTAAAATGAGGACACACAAGATATCCAGCTTATGAGAATCAAATCTTTCTATCCAACTGTATAGTCAGAAAATGGAAGCACTTCCATTATAGACTTGTTTATCCTTCTGAGTAGGTGGTTTGGGGTCATATCAAGAACCTAGAATGGGTTCCAGAGTTAGACCTAGCTTTCCCCTTGTTCTGTCCCTCTTTCCACTTCTTTCCAGCTTGATTTCTGCATTCTAGACTGCAGAATTGAGATTATAGAATTCAAGGTTAGGGTCAAAATTTTGGGTCTATGTCGACCTCAACCCTGACCTAGGTCAAGGTTGACCTTGACCTTTACCCAGGGTTCAAACTTTAGGGTCTTGCAGTTTCCAGATGTCGGTCTTTGCAAAAGTTATTTCCCGCTTCCGGGTCGGCTGTTTCGGGTTCCGAAGCATCGATTCCTAAATTATATTTAATATAGGTCCTCTCCTAGGGGTAAAGGATTTAATGGGGATTTAATTATCCTATGTAGGCCTCCTTAGAAGATTGTGCCCTAGTTTCATATAAAAGGGAGCCTTCTCCTCTCTTTTCCTCTAAGTCTTCTAATCGTGATCAAGCATTCTCAAACTATCTTCAATTGTGATTCAAGAAAGCTAAGGAGAAATATTTCAAGAAAGCATTCATCAATTCAAGAATCCATTTTTTATGAAGGAGATCCATTGGAGGCCACTGAAGGATTCAAGCTACATGATTCCCTTTTAGTGATCTCTCCATCCACCTTCTTCCAAGCCTATTCCAAATTCAAGAACCCATTCAAGACTTGGTGTTGGAGATCTACAAGCAAGAGATCGAAGACATCCTACCATTCTACATTCTACATATTTGGTGTATACATACTTGTGGACTCAAGGATTCAAATCCTCCACAAGGACTTTTACAAGCAAGGTGAATTCGTGCATTTACTTTGTTTATCTTTATGCAATTTCAATTACATATATTTGAGGTTAATTCCAAAACTGGGGTTTGACCAAGGCAAACCCATCCCCCCCAAAAAATAATCCTCTTTTTCTTGTAGGTACAGGTTCGGGATTGTAGATTTGGACACAAATTTGGATACCGTTTTCGGCTTTCTGTCAGGCTTCGTGAACAGATTCTCTGTCGGACCTATGCAGGTCAAGGTTGACATTATTGGGTTAGGGTTGACATTTGTGGGTCAAGGTCAACCTTTTTCATAAGATGAAATTAGAACAAAAAAATATTTTTAGGTTTTGTTCATCTTTGCATTCCGGTTCTGGATCATACTTCAATTTTTCTAGAAACAGTCTACAACCCTAAAAAAATAGCATTCTTTGATGTACAATTCTTTAAGGTCAGTACATTTCTCCTATTTCTTCAATTACTGTCATACATCATATCTATACATATAATTAACATAATTTAAGATATCCTTCTTGTTATTCTCTTTTCCAAATAGTTGATTCATTTATGCATTAGCCCTTCCTTTGGGTTGATCAACTTGGATCTTCCATTTGTGCATTTGGAAATAGAAAAGGAACATCTTATCTTCTCCCTAATCACAATTAAAATATACAATCAATCGAATTCAATTAAGTGAAAAGTAGGGTTAAGAAATTCAACACACTCTAAGCAAATCAAACAACAATTAACAAATAATTTCCTTACATCTTTCCACCACTTTACACCAATAGTCCCAACTTAGTCAAGGAAACTGTCATGCCCCTAGTTGTTTGATAACGAAGTCTTTTTTTTATGTTGTTTCGAGCAAAAATTTGATTGATGAAAGTGTGATCATGCCCCCTCAGGAATGAAATTAAAGGAAAAGAATAAAATGCCTCCGTTGAAAGAATGTATCACTTGCAGGAAGCAGTTAGGGAAAGAAAGAACAGAGTAGAAGAAATGAAAAAGAGGGTGTGTTTATGAATAAACACACGGTAAACCAAGTTAATTACATGAAAATGTGAGTGGTGAGACTGTTTGAATGATGTTGGACTAAGATTTATGATGAAATGTGCAATTTGAACAAATTTTTAGAACAAACAAAGCAATTCAGCATTTTTAGGAGCTGTCGCAAAAAAATCATGCCATGGAAAAGTGATTTGATGCACCTTTGCTATTTGTGTGGAAAAGTGAGCGGGTGAATTATCTTCAATAACATCTTGCTAAAATCTAGTTTGAATGTCCAAACTTTCCTTTTAGGTATCTCCTTTTCTTTTCTCACTTTGCGCATCACAGATTAGGGATTTGATAGCGGAGACGACCTTTGTACTGCCGGCATAATGATAAATCTCACTTCAATTTCATTCCCAATTGATTAGAAGAGGAACAAAATGAGCTTAAATTACCTGGGAGGAGTTTTGAAACCCCTAAATAGCTCATAAGGCTAATATATATCTCAAAAATTACCCTTTTACTATTCATTTTCACTTTTATCCTTAGTAAACCTGAGAGCTTTGCAGAGAAGATGGTGGTCCCTATGTAGAAACATCATTTTGAGCTCAGTCGTCGACATCAGCACCTGGCCGATTACGGACCTCTGATAAGTACTCGGAAAACTACCCTGTGAATTTGGTATTTTTCATTCTCATGCTTTTTTGTAGCTTTTTAGAGCCTTTTAAGTTTTGGGTCGCATCGGGGATTCCAAATCACACCCATCAAACTCGTGTCATATCTGGTATTTCTTAGATCATATCTGGTTTTTTTGGATTTCTGTGTCGCATCTAGGATTTCATGGATTGCATCTAGTTACCTTGTTTTAGCTTAGTTTTTAAGTTGAATTTTGGTCTGTCATTTCCTATTCCTTCAGGATTGTACCCCATTTTTGGGGTCGTATCCCGAATTTCAGGGATCACACCCGATATTCTCCGTCACATGATGTATTTCCAAGATCGCATCTGGCAAAAGAGATTACACCCTATTTTTCTAGGATCGCATCTCATTTTTGGACATAGAAAGTTATCCATTTTGAACTATTTGTCTGTTGTAGACCTTGAATTACTTAGCTGATCAGGAGTCTCCATCTCTGTTGTAGATAGAACACTAATTTATCTTTTTATGTGCCAAAACAAGCATATTTTGAGGTAGTCACATTTAGAGGCACATATCCAAGTCATGTGCTTGTCTTGTTTGGACTTTTATCAGCTAAGGAGCAGGAGACAGTGATCTCTTATGGATTACGATATTTGATTGATTTACCTAATATAGGGGTAAATCAGAGGTTGTTGACTGCTCTTACCGAGATATGGCACTCAGAGCACAACACCTTCCATCTCCCAACTAGGGAGATGACTGGTACTCTAGAGGACGTATGGCGCATACTACGTGTTCCCATCATGGGCTATGAGGTGCATTTTGAGGTGACTTCTACCATAGTGATTGGTGCAGCGCATCGATATTTCTAGGATGATACTATTGATCAGATATCTCTCTCATGGGATTACATGTGCGATCATTATGATCAATTATCTATCTATTTGGATGGCTTGATTGGTAGAATCCTGATGCTAGACAAAGGACAACACGTGTTCCTCGTAGGATGGGTGGACATGTTGGAGCAAATGGTCGTCCATAGATAGATATTTGCATAGGGTAGTTGTATCTTAGCCCATATGTACTGTGAGCTTCATGAGATTGTGTACCACTATACCCAGAGCATGACTGTGGGTATTTTGATTCTGCAGATATGGGCCTGGGAGCACATCCCTGTTACATAGCCGATAGTTGATAGAGAGCATCCACCTAAGCAGGCTTATGTATATATGTAAGTAGGTCTCGTTCAGCAGCCCCATATGGGCAAGGTAGAGTACTGGCAATGACTTTTTGATGACATGACCAAGGTTGTCTGGTGGCCATACTTAGATTGTGAGGAGTGGACCTTCGATGCCAGACAGGTTCCATTTTTGTTCTAGAGTAGGTATCTTAGTGGGAGGACTCGATATATAGTAGAGCAGTTCATTCATACCTGAGTTTTGAGATAGTATGACCAACGACAGGGCATGACTCAAGATATTATAGTATATGCCTGGACCCATGATGAGGCACCTTTATGGGGTGCCCAGCTGAGTTACGAGACTTCCCACCAGGAGATTAGAGACATGGTCAGAGTAGATTGGGATCTCCATCTAGATGTTGTAGATGCATGTTTCTTAGATGGGTAGGTTGCACAGATGCTTCAACATCCATTTCCACATTTCATAGTGCCCGAGGAGGTCATTCCTCGTATAGAGGAGCCTATATATTACGATCTAGATGAGCACCCAACCAGAGGGAGAGGAGGAGCTCAGAGAGACATGGGTGCCGACAGGCATGGAGGGAGAGATGGAGGTAGAGATGGGAGGGATCCTCCTCCAAATGAGGGGGACGATGGTGGAGATGATAGGGGTGGTGGTGCTGTGGGTGGTCATGCAGATGTTGCCAGTGGTAGTGGAGAGGGTCGGTGCACCCGATTTAGGTTTGTTGCTCCCAGGAGAGATCCAAGCCCATTACTTATAGGGGAGCAGTAGAGACAGTAGAGGAAGCAACAGTAGCAGAGGTAGCCAGGAAGATCATAGGATAGATCTCAGGATAGGCCTTCTAGACTAGATTCAGGCAGGGGAGCTGGTAGAGATGGAGATCCTCTATCCCAGTGTTAGTAGGAGTGAGAGCAGCTTAGGGAAAAAATCATAGCTTTAGAGGGGAGGCTGACTACAACTAATTCCTGGATTACCATATCACATGTATTGATTGCAAATAGGGATAGACAATTAGAGAACCTTAGGGTAGATTGGGATAGGTAGGGCGATATGCTTAGAGTAGAGAGAGATACACATGCTAGGATAGCCACCCATTAGGGACAGAGAGCAACTTATTACTTTGTGTTATACCATGCTGTAGTTCCAGAGGGATAGAGAGCACTTTCATTTTCATGGGTTTCTCAACAGTCTGAGGGAGTGATGCCTCCTCCACCTCCATTTGTACCACCTCCTCCTCTAGATCAGGGAGAGGGGGGAAGCCAGAGCTGATACATATCTTTTTGTACTATTTTGTGAGATCATTTTGTATATCCAGAGCCCTATGAGGCCATTATTTTGTACTATTGACACTTTGATATATGTATATCTAATTCATCCATGTGCTCTGATACTCTTTGTGTAGACTTGTGCCATTTTGTTTATTTATACCATGTTTTGGGATATATATCTGATGTAGCTGTTTCTGATTCTGACACGATTCATGAGTTCCCTCTGCTTTGATAGATTTATTTGCACATGTGATTATATCTTGGTCGTATGATGAGTTGGATTTAGATGATGACATCATTTATGTGTTTTGGATTTATCACTGATATAAATATGTTTCAAATGATACTGTATGAATATGCAAAATGGATGTTTTTGAGTTTTTCTTATGCAAATAAAATGTATGGATGCACTTAGGATGTAGAAATGAAATGTAATGCATGAATGCTTTATTTTTGTATTTTCTTTCTGTCTCATTTTAATGAATGCAAAATGTATGTTATGGATGTGCAATGATATTTGATATCAGTAATATTGATTTGATGTGATTTAACTTGGTTTTTAGAAGAAGATAGAAATCATTTTTGAGCTCAAATTCATTATGCTTGTATTGCGTTCAAAATGAATCATGCAATCTCTAAATGCAGCTACATGCAGACTCTTAGGACTTGTCACTGATTTGCAGATATTGTAACATTCTTATCATCATTGGGCACTTTTCAGAATAGATACCACCTGATAGTACAACCATCACTAATATCCATTGATATCATGAAAGTATGAATACTATGTTTATTAGATGAAATGTCAGAAATAGACTTAGTCGTCAAGGCATAGAAGCTAGGATGACAAAATAGTCACCTTCCTTTTACTATATCAGAATCTATGTAAGGCAAGATATCAGACCCACAATGACCTGTAAAATTCATATCCTTTGGTACATTATGCTTCGTATACCTTAGCAAGAATCTGAGTTTTAGAAAATAGACAAGGAAATTGTTTCAAACTCACCGTAGTTTACACATAACAAAGATCGAGATATATGCATCTATCCACTCATGGCGACATCTCTTACCATAAACATCCAAGTTAGGTGAAAGTTATAGGATTGTTTGGAATAATCACCATATGCAGAAAACCAAGAAAATGTTATGCCACTATCCTTGTGACTCTTTGTCTTTGCACAGACGTCATGGAGTAACTCAGAAGACATAACAACTATCAATTGTGAATCAATCAAATAAAATTTATAATTGCTTAGATGCCCCTAGGTAAGACATCATCAGGACATAAAAGAGTCATAATCAAATCAAGATCAAACTGTGTTTAGGTAGTATTGAAAAATAATATTGATTCATTTTTCAAGCGCAGTAGAGATTCATCAATCAAATGTCAGAATTCAAGCAATATGTGTTCCCTGTTTGTGTATAGCCATCTTCTCATTTGCACTCCAATGCAGGTCTTAGGAATACCATTCATGTTATTGCAATGTTTGTGCCATCCTTATTTCATGAAAGTGATAGTTTAGTGCAAGTATCAAGAAGCGTCGTATCACAAGACAAACCATCCTATGATGACCTAGCAGACACAACCTATCATGTTTAGCAAAATATGCCCCCAGTGCAGAATGACTTGATCCTAAGATAGAAATACAGACTAATCCCAAGCAAGGATAATAATTTCGTAAGGAAACAAAGTCAACTCTTAGCACAGGTGTAATTGTGAAGGATTAGTATCAGCAATGTATTGATAGATGGAGCGCAAAATACAAGTGACGCCTGATTGCCAGGTTTTCACCACTTGGAAAAACTTTTTATTCTTTTTGCTACTAGGATGCCTATTTTACCAAGTTGTCATCAAGGCACTTTTCTTTTTTTCAAATTTTTTTCAATTTTTGCTTTTTTGATTGTTTTTGTAGTATCAAGGCACCTGTTTGCCAGGTTTTCACCAAGGATACCTTTCTTCAGGACTTTTTCCACTATTTTTAGATTTCTTCAAGATTAATTTTCTGAATGTTTTTGGTATTTTCTAAGAACTATTTACTGTATAGGCTTGGCTAGCCGAACATAGAGCGTAGAACCACTTCAAATGTAGAGTGTTGATAGGATCTAGAAGGACATCTCTATCAGGTGTAGCTAGTTGATAAGCTCCAGTCCCAAAAGTAGCAGTGATAACATAAGGTCCCAACCAGTTAGGTTCAAACTTTCATTTCTTCTCTCGGTTAGGCTGGTTCTTAGGATTCTCCTTTAGGATGAGATCCCCCACTTAAAACTATCATGGCTTTACCTTTTTATTGTATCCTTTGGACATGCGTGCTTGGTACACCTTCAGGTGATCAAATTCCTGTTGCCTGCGCTCATCTAGTAGGCCTAAAGAGTTTACCCTATCGATGCAGTATTGCTCATCAGTAACAAGACCTTGTAAAGATATGCACAAAGATGGGATTTCAACCTTAATAAGTAGTATTGCTTCAGTTCCATAGACTAGGGAAAATGGCGTGGCTCCAGTTGGTGTTCTGATGCTTGTTCTATAGGGCCATAGTGCCAGATTTAGTTGTAAATGCCAGTCTCTTCTAGACTTACTCATAGTTCGGTGTAGGATCTTGAGAATATTCTTTTTAGATGCCTCAGCCTGTCCATTACCTTGAGGGTAATAGATTGAGGATCAATGTTGAGTAATGTGGAACTGTTCACAAAGGTCATCAATGTCTTGATTTTTAAATTGGCCCCCATTGTCTATTACAATTGAAGAGGGTATCCCATATCTATAGATAATGTAGTTCAGAATGAACATAGCCACCTATTTTCCAGTGGCTTTGATTAGCGGCATGACCTCAACCAACTTCGTGAAATACTTAGTGGCCATAATGATGAACTTTTGTCCATTTGAAGAATTGTGATATATTTGTCCGACCGAGTCAAAGGCCCATTGCTGAAATGACCAATGTGTAATGAAAGGTATAAGTTCTATGGTAGGACCATGGATGAGATTTCCATGTTTCTGGCATTTATGAAATCTTTTGAAAAATTGAATAACATATTTTCCATGGTAGGCCAGTAATAGCCTATTCTGAGCAGTTTCTTTGCCAATGAAAATCCATTTGAATGTGATCGGCCACATACACCTTCGTGGACTTCTTGTAACACATGATCTGATTCTTCAAGTTCTAAACATCTAAGAAGCATACCGTCAGGACCTCATCGATATAAGTTATTAGTTATGAGGACATAAGGTGATGCTGTCCTAATCAAGGCTCTTTTCTCATTTTTGGATAGATCATTAG
Organism: Thuja plicata; assembly: GCA_018584345.1. NCBI lineage: Eukaryota > Viridiplantae > Streptophyta > Pinopsida > Cupressales > Cupressaceae > Thuja > Thuja plicata. The sequence goes on from MU227169.1 coordinate 2,036,870, forward strand.
GAATGGTTTGGTCAGTTAGATAGGCAATGGTAGTAGCATACCAAGATTGGTTTGGGGTGTTGAAAGCACAAATTACTTGGTATTCAAGGGTATCAAAGGTAGGATATGATAGTTCTTCCACCAAGAAGTCATAGTAGAATTTATGTTCTTCCTGTTGTAAAATGGATGCCAAGGTAGCCATAACATCTGCAACCTTATTCTCCATTCTAGGTATCTACTGGAATGTGATGAAAACAAAGTACTTCTTTAAGTCATCAACCAGTTGTTTTTAGGGCGTCAACTTCTCATCTTTCATCTGATAATCTCCATTGACTTGATTGATAATGAGTTGGGAGTCACCATACACATGCAACTCTATGATCTTCGATTCTATGGCAAGCTTAAGACCGTTTACCAATGCTTCATATTCAGAAATGTTATTCGTGCATGGAAACATCAATTTGTAAGACTTGGGGATTTTGTAGCCTTGAGGAGTTATGAACAGCACCCGTACTCCAGAGCCTTGTTGCATGAAAGAACCATCAAAATATATTTTCCATGGATACTCAGTTAGATGCATAATTGTCTCATCAGGGAACTCAATCCTTAAAGGTTCGTTATCTTGGAGTGGTGAATCAGCTAGTTGATCGGTGAGGACTTGTCCTTTAATCACCCTCCTATCCACATACTCAATATCAAATTCACTTAGAATGAGGACCCATTTTTCTAATCATCCTGGTTAATGCAGTCTTGCTTAGTAGGTACTTTAAAGGATCGATCTTAGCAATGAGCCTTACTGTATGTGAGAGCATGTAGTGTCTCAATTTTTGTGATGCAAAGACAACCGCTAAGCATGCTTTCTCAATAATGCTGTAATTGAGTTCATAGGAGACTAGTGTTCTACTAATGTAGTAGATAGCTCTTTATTTCTTAGTTTCATCTTCTTTTGCTAGCAATACCCCCAGTGATGTAGCTATAGCTAAAATATACAGGAGTAATGGCTTTCCATTAATGGGTGCCATAAGAATGGGAGGAGTAGCTAGGTACTCTTTTAATTATCTGAAGTTGGTTTCATAATGTTCATCCTATTTGAAGGTGTCCCCTTTGTGTAGCAATTTGGTAAAGGGTTGTGCTTTGTCAGAAAGTTATGACACGAACCTCCTGATTGATTGAAGTCTCCCTTGTAATGTCCTCATTTGACTAATATTGAGTGGAGGAGTCATCTCTAGAATATCTTTGACCTTTGCAGGATCTACCTCAATTCCTTTTGCTGAAATAATAAACCCTAAGAGCTTCCCTGATTGGACCCCAAAGGCACACTTCTTTGGATTGAGCCCGAGTTGAAATTTCTCCATTCGATCAAATATCTTTCATAAATCACCAATATGAGTGCTCCTTTCTTTGGATTTAGCTAAGGTGTCATCCACATAATCCTCCATGTTTTTATGCATCATATCATGGAATATAGTAGTCATTGCTCTTTGATATGTGGCGCCGACATTCTTTAACCCAAATGGCATGACGTTCCAACAAAATGTTCCCCATGCACATGTAAATGTGGTCTTCTCTTGATCCTCAAGGGCAATTTTAATATGATTATATCCTGAGAAACCATCCATTAATGAATAAATTTATAGCCTGATGTGAGGTCTATGATCATGTCAATATTAGGCAGTGTGAAGTAATCCTTAGGACATGCCTTGTTTAAGTCCCTAAAGTCTATACAGATCCTAATAGATTTATCAGATTTAGATACTGGGACCACATTGGAGATCCACCCTGCGTAGGCAATGACTCTGATAAATCCAGCTTTCAACAATTTCTCTAGCTCCGCTTTTACTAGCAATGCAACATGAGGATGCATCTTTCTGAGTTTTTGCTTCACGGGTTTTATTATAGGAGCTATAGACAAATGATGCATGATTAAGTTAGGATCTACTCCAGGTATATCAGTATAAGACCATGTAAAGTTGATTTTCTTCTCTTTCAGGAACTTGGTAAACTGTGTCTTTTCCTCTTCTGTCAAAGATTGTGCTAGTTGGACTACTTGAGGATCTTCAATTGTGCCTAGATTAACTGGCTGTGTTGGTTCTATCAAAAATGAAGACCTTTATTGAAAGTGCTCAGGGAGGATATGAAGAATCTCATCCTTTGGTGCCTTTGAGAGATTTTTACCATCAGATACGTCTTTTTTTTTTACTATTTTAGGATCTGATACTACCACAATGTGGTTTTCACCATCATTTCCCTTTTTCTTTTTATTTTTCAATTTTTGACTGAGAAACTTGATATCCTCCTATGACATGTTCGCACTCCTTGCATTAGTGGAAGAAGGGTAGGGTTCACAAGTGTTTAGATAGCAAGCCAAGGTGTAGTCATTGGGAAAGTTCATGATAGGAGTATTATCTGTATTAGCCCAATCAATTAGGTCATGATTTATCAAAGATAGAGAGTCGGTCTTTGGGAAGGACAACATTGCATTAGTGTCAAGACCATTAACTAACATGACATGTTCTGTTAGGTTAATTTCTTCGATGTTTAGATCAATAAGAGTTAGATCATCATAAAAAGGGTCATTGTTAGTTATATGTGGACCAAAATCTAGTGACTCATCAGTATAAATTTCATCATCATCTCTCTGTAAAAGGAGGCTTCTTGCTTTTCGCCTTTGAACTTCTCCTAGACTTAGGAAAACACCAGTCTCTCCATCAATGATTGGGAGAAGGAATTCCTCCTCTGCTTCAGGAACATCAGTGTTATTGGGAGTAGTGTCATAATGTTCATGAGGTGCTAAGGGAGCTGAAAAAACATGAATTGTATCTATTTCAATGTCTTTTATGGTGACAGATAGCTCATCCCATTCATAATCATGAGAGTCAGTGATTTCGTCATCAGATCTGTTTAAGTATTCAGCAAAATTTATCTGATGTACTCAGTTTTCCACCTGTGGATCAAAGTGTGGTAGATCAAGGACAAGTGTGATCGTGACTAATTTCCCCCAGTTAGGATGTGAATCCTGTTGTCGAGGGGTGCTCTCTGTAGCTGTTGCTATTAATGGTACCTCTGGATCAGCTACTATTATGTCTCCTACCTCCTGAATAGGAGGCTATGGTAACAAAGGTATGTGAATGTCTTGTGGTACCTCAAAGCTTGGTACATAGCGCTCTCCTTGATAGTTGGGATTCTCTGTGCCAACATGTAATAATATTTCATAGGACCATGGTTCAAGTTCTATCTCCTCTGTTTCATCACTCCCTTTGTCAGAGATTAGACTATCTTTTGAAGCAAGTTTGTTAGATTCATTATTAAAACCTAGTCCAGTTTTGTCTCTGGTATTCCTGAATTCCATGTGCACTGGCTCAACAAGTCCTCTTCTTGTGTCGCTTAGAGGTCCTTTTCCTTTGTATCCCATTTTCTTGAGGAGATTATATCCTTTTCCATACTGTTCTCAGGATATTTTGACATGTTTGACCTCAGCTTCCATCGGTTCTCCTTTGTAAAGCCATTCCAAGACTACATGTTCTTTTGTGTTATGTAAAGAATATGTGGCTTCCTTTACCATGCTAGTTTCTTTGTAGATTTATGGCTCCTTGGATGCATTAGGTGTGAATGTTGAGGAAGGTTTCCCATAGAATCTTGGTGATACTGGAAGCTTTGTCGGTGACGGAGTCATGTCCAGCTTGTATTCTCCCACACCTATTTCTTCAAGTTTTAAGGTTTTGCTAAAAATTTTCATAACCGTGTCTCTAGTAGTCTAAGGAGAGATTTCATCCATAGCCTCTTTGTTATGTAGAACCATAATACCTACTTTGATATTGTTGCAAGTGTAATTAGCATCCACAAGAATTGTTACTTCCACCCCATTATATGGGAACTTAATACACTGGTGGCAAGTAGATGGCACAACTTGCATTTCGTGGATCCAAGGTCTCCCCAACAAGATGTTGTAGGCCAAGGGAAGATCCAAAACTTGACATGTGACATTCCTTTCAATTGGACCGACTCTGATGGGTAGAATGATAAGACCTTTAAAGGACCTTTCTTCCTCATCGTAAGCTTTGATAGTTATTTTGATTCTAGAGTTAATTGTTTGTTCTGAAAGACCCAACTTCTTGATGAGATTAAGGGTACAAATATTTAATCTTGCACCTCCATCTATCAATACGCATCTAACATGGGATTTATGAATAAGGACTTCAATATGGAGGGGTTGATTATGTGGATGCGTCAATGACTTATCATCCTCTTCAGAAAAGGAGAGGTAATGTCGCGCTGAGATGTGATTGATCATCGCTTGGAATTTGTCTATATCAAGGTCCTTTGGTACATTTGCGGAAAGTAGGGCTTGTTCCAGGATTTCCCTATGTACTATGGAGATTTTAAGCAGCTCAAAAATGGAAATTTTGGCAAAGTTTCGTTGCAATTGGTCCACCAAGTCATACTTTGCTGTAGGAATAGTAACCACATATTTTGCTGCTAGTTTGTGGATAGTAACAATAGGAATTTTGGACGTTGATGCTGGTTTTGAGGAGGAATTGGGTCCTTTGATCATGACTTGGGCTTGGCCCCGAGTCACCGCATTTGATTGGAAAGAAACACCTTTGATTGTGACCACATTAATTGATTCTATTTTAATGTCTAGCATATTGATCATGTTATCATTATTGGAGTAGGTGTAGTTGACTTCATTACCTTTCCCTTTAGATGCTTCCCCTTTCTCGTAATTAGGGAATAGTTTGTTGAATGCAGTATGATCTTTGTTGGTAGTGTGTCCCTCCACTTTAATCTTACCTCCTTCAATGAGGTCTTGAATAACATGTTTAAGCTTAATGCAATTGTTAGTCTTGTGTCCTTTGTTTTTGTGAAAGACACAGTAAGAATTATCATCCCACCACCTGGGTTTGACCGCTGGTTCCCATGGTTTGGAATCTGGGATTATGAGAATTTTGTTGTCTAACAGTGTCTTCAAAATAGTCTCGAGAGGATCTCCCAAAGGAGTGAATGTTCTTTGAGGTTTTGAAGTCCATTGTTGACCCTTTCTATTGTCATTGTTTGCTTTGGGTATGGGGGTCGTTACCTTGGCATCTTTGCTTGCTTGCATGCTGTTAGTTAGATTGAATACTTTAGGTTTAGGACCAACATTGGATGTGTCTACTATGCCATCGTTGACAATATTTTTGTTTTTCTTCCACCACTTAGGCTTGGAGTTGGAGTTGTTAGTTTTGTTTTCACTTTGAAGAGTGATCTCTCCCTTTTTGACCATAAATTATTTGACACAGAGGGAGTTCTTGATCATCCTATCAAAGCTAGGGGAGTCTTGCATTTGCAATACGTAGTTTAACTTAGGTACTAAGTTATTGACAAAGATTTCAATTTTTTCAAATTCGGGAATGACTCTTGAATACCATGAAAAGATTTTCCTCCACCTTTATAGAAAGTGGGTAAAGGATTCACCAGTCTTCTATTTAGTGTTGCATAGATCCATCTTAGTCACGTCATGCTGGATATTATAGGAGTAGTGTTGGATAAATTGTTGTATTAACTCCTCAAAAGTTTTGACCTTGGGTGTAAGTTTTGAGAACCATTCCATGGCGTTGCCCCCTAGACTTCCAGAAAAAATCCACATGAGGTAAGTAGGTTTATCCATGTACTCTATGCTGAGAGCACAAAATTCTCATACATGGTCATGTGGATTGGTCTCTCCCGTATACTTGTCATATTTTGGCCTTGCTATGTTGGGAGGGAATGGAACCATAGTGATACTCTTGTCTAAAGGAAATGGACAAATAGAGTCCACAGAGTACTTTGTTGTGGGTTTAGCTTTTTCTTTCTTGAAAGTCGCAAGTTTCATTTGCGTTAAGGTGAGTTGTTTGATGAGAATAGAAATAGGAGTTGGCATCTCCTTTTCTCTTAGTTTTTCTACATCATAATCCTTGGGTAATTTTACACTAGTGGATGCTAAATGAAAAAGTATTTCTCTTTATCCTCATCAATCATCCTTTCTAGTATCTTGTGAAACCTCTTGCTCTGTTTGAGTTTATTGTACTCATCTTTAGGGATGTCCTCACTGCCCGATTCAAATGGAGGATGTTCAAATGTGGGTTCTTCATCTTCATCAATATCTTCACGCTTTTGGTTTTTTCTATTGTCATATTCATCAAAAGCCTCACTCCATCCATGAGTGGACCTGTCCATTTCTGGAGAGTCTAGATCGAGTAGGGAACTATGAGATGTTTCTCCTTGAAAGTGTGGTGATTTAGGTGGTACTTTCAATCCTTTAGATGTATACTTGTTGCATCTTGTGTTAACCATGTGGTTGTACCTCAACTTTGTCAAAGTTTCCTGAGAGTGTTAGGTAGTATCCTGAATCGTTCAAGTGAGCATGTCTAGGTGGAAGTATCATTTGTATCTTGGTGGAAGTAAATGATTCCAGTGTCAGAGGGTTAGAATGCCTTGATAGTGAGCTGGGAACCAAGTTCTTGTAAGAAGCAGATAGACCACACGTATTGAAACATATTACGAGAAACTAATCAGACATGCAAGGTAGACGTTTGAAAAAGTGTTTTGACACAACAATAGGGAGACTAGAAAAGACAACAGGGACAGACTAAAGAGACAAAAGGGTATCCAAATCAACTAAGTTTTCTTGAGAAGCTATTTTACAAGTGCCCACTATCCTAGATGCGAGCTCCTAGATGTGAGCTAGGAAATACAGGATGCGAGCTACTGATGACCCTAGATGCGATGATGTGTTGACCAGATGCAAGCCAAAATAATAGATGTGATTTAGGATACCAAATACGAGCCAGGAAATCTGGGATGCAATTTTATGATATCTTTGGTAGATTTAGTCAGTTTTGAAAAATTCATCTTGGAAGTGCATGAAGTTTGTCTGATTGCAGATTGATTTTTGAGACCTGTCGGTGAGTGAAAAACACATGTGTAGACCAAGGATTGAATTTTGTTTCTTGTTTGAGGGTGTTATCTTTTTAATGCTCTTTTAGACATGTCAAATAGATTTGCTTTCTTAGGAGGGTAAAACAGGCACACATCTTATCCCTATTTTCTAGGTGAAGAATGAAAATCCTTGCTCGTTGTCTTAGGTACACACTCAAATGCTAATCAGAATAAAACCATCACCAAGCATGCAATGGCTCCAGTCATGATGCTGTATTAGTTGACTCCAAATGCAAGTGATGACACAATATGACAAGTGTCTTGGGGCAATTAATTTTTTCCTCACACAAGGATTATCACCCTTTCGGGGGTGAATCAGGAATTCTTTCAGTTTAAGTGTTGTCTATGATTGGGAAATCCATTCAAAACCATCCCCCATAGAATTACGCAAGGAAAAATTAAGGCGTATATCCCTATGAGTACTCAAATATGTGTAGTCTCACAAGAAAGATTCAAGCGGTTCTGATCTACACATACCCAAGCATGTTCAAGGAATGATGTCAAAATTTTAGGAACAAAACCAATTCTGTCTTTCGAGGCTTTAGCCTATGAGGAAGCAACTATTTATAGTGAGTTGGAAGGATTGGCGTAAAACCTGTCCTCACTTGGGTCATTCCTGAGAGATTTTTTCTCAACCGACATGCCCTCTACTGTTAAATAAGCTTAAAAAGGATTGGCGAGCGTAGGACGTCTATATTTCTGATTCTTCTTCTGAAGAAGAGCATACTCTCCTAATCCATGTCATTTTCTCCTAAAACAGTTTCAAGCAAATAGTTTGTTCCCTCAAGCAATGTTGTGCTTGATTTAAGATGTTCCTATTTTAGGGAAAATAGAATGCTTGAAAGTAAATTTGTGTTGTTCAGTTATCCACAATTTTAGATGAGTAGCTTGTTCAATTTTTGTCCCCAAAATTAGACAATGAGATTGTTCATTTAGCCCACAAACTTAGTGCTTTGAGTGGTTCATTTACTAATCCAAAAGAACTTTAGTTTTGGTTTCTTGGTTCAGTTATCTCTAAATTCCTTTCAACTCATAAACTGATGTGTGAGTTTCTGATTTTCCTTAAAAGGAAAAGGGCATAGTCCTCTAGTCAGTTTAGTATAAGATTAAAAAATGTTCTTAATGTGAAAAACATGTAAATAGAGGTCAAGAAGGGGGTTGGGCAACCTGAAAAAAATCACATTAGTAATCTTTGTTCAATTCCAAGAAAAACCTTTGATAGCAACCTGCAAACACTAGTTAAGCTGCTTTAAAAGACAAAAACCAAAGTGATCAAATTGTTAGAGGTTATGCAATGAAGTACGCAAGATTTTTCACAAGATGCGATCTAAAAAACATAGGATGCGATACCTGTGTGCTAAAATGTTGATACACTTCTATGAATCATTCCATCCAAGGTTTCTCAAGAATGAGGCCTCAAATATTGATCCATAGCTCTCTAGTCATGGAGTGCAAAGGTGTGAAATGGAGGCCCTTAGATTGACCTAGCTAGTGCCCATGCAAGTACACCATAAAACGAGAGATTCAAATGCATGAAAATGAGATCTACTCTATATGATTTCAATGCATAAAAGGAAATTAATCTAAATGATAACAATGCATGATTAATCTATGAAAGGAAATATGCAAATCTAATCTATGAAAATAAACATGAATCTAATCTACATGAATAGGCATGGATGCAAGAAGAAGAAGACAAGAAGAGAGAAGTTGCAATATCCAAGCTCAAGTGTTCAAATCCTCCTCCAAAATTGCTCTCCAAACCTGCAACATAACAATACTATGAAAACCTATATCTTGAATGATTGATGATTGATGATTTCTTGATTGATGATTTTCAAATGAGAAAGAGAGATTTCCTTATAAAGAAAAGTGAACGATTGAGATTAAGAGACAAAAAATAAATAATCAATGGTTGAGATTAAGAGGCAAAAACCCACCACTTAGGAGGATGTGATGAAAAAGACATTTTATTTAATTTATTTCCTTTTTCATTAATTAAAGTGCTTTAAGTGGGGATTTTTATTTATTTAATTAAAAGAGGGGTTTTCTTTATAATTAAATAAATTGGAAGAACTTTATTTAATTAAATGGGGGAAATTGAATTTAATTAAATAAGAGGA
>MU227169.1:2071465-2096501 GCA_018584345.1 Thuja plicata
CTTTGCCTACTATAAGAAAAAAATTTATTTTTTTGAATTTGGTAAAGTTTTCAATGAGTTAAGGTGGTCAGACACAGGAGTTTTTTTATTCTGAAAATGTTGTAGCAGATAATTCATAATTAATTATGTTTTTAGCATAAAATTACACAAAAATATGTGTCACATTCAGGAAGGAGTCTACTACTTATATATAAAATCTTATAAAAAAATATTATCATTTGATTATGATTAAGGTGGTCAGACATACACCTACTGCTTATTTTTTTCCTAAAATTTTTGTACTGCTGCATTGAAATCTATTCTTTTCACCAATCATATTAACTTTTTTTTCAGAAAAGGCCTAGTATTTTAGAAACTAAATTCAATTTCCTATAGATTCTATTCTTACAACTTTTTGATATTAAGTTGATAGCTAGTTCAAATTTTCACGTCAAGTTGACTAACCCTGATTTTGCTGATTTTTCATTGCCACTTAAGGGCATAGTTTGGCCCCCCATGATCTTGCACATACCCAATACTATAGTCATGTTTTGAATTTGATCTGTTTTAATTGGTTTGAATTATATGGCTGTAGTAGTTAATATAATTTAGTGATAAAAATCACCTAGGACATTAAATCGGATTTAAAATGAATTATGCCAAAGTAACATTGTCGTGACATAATTGGGGGTATGATCACAGTTAGGGCAAATAAGGTCTATGGTTAGAGCAGACCAAATCCAGGTTGTTACACTTTCCTCCATCAATGCAGGCATTGCCATGGTACAACAAGCCCCTAAAGCATTGTTTCCGTTACATATTTTCAAATATGAATGCTAATTGATATGGTACTGAATTTTTTTCTTTCAAAGGTTATGGTTCCCTTCGACTACCTGTCCTTTATAGAAAGTGTTAGAGCTCTTGTGAACAATGGGGAGATTTCAATGAGAAGAATAGATGATGCTGTTATGAGGATTTTGAGAGTAAAATTCATGGCAGGGCTGTTTGAGAATCCCTGAGCAGACCCATCTTTTCCCCACCTAGTACGAAATAATGTATATATTTATTAAAGAATTAATATTTCTAGTGTTAATAATTGTTTCTATTATATTTTTTGATGGAGTTATGTTGATGTTACTATTTACCTATTCCATGTTCATGAGTCTTCCTCATGATGGACTTGAAACTAGGTAAATAAAAAATAACAACAATATTTTATTCAGACAATTTATTACTTTTCGATTATATTTTATGTATTCACGAATATGGAAATAGAAATTTGTGGTGTGCCAATTTTCTTAGCTATTGATTGCTTCTGCAGATTCACAAGAAATTGGCAAGAGAGTCTGTTAGGTCTTTGGTTTTGTTGAAAATTGGGAAGGTGCCCATAGAGCCATTGTTACCTCTGAGAAAGAATGCTTCAAAGATCATGGTGGCAGGAAGTCATGCAAACAATATGGGATATCAGTGTGGAGGATGGACTATCAGTTGGGAAGGAAGCAATGGCCAAACAACAATAGGTATAACTATAAAGTTATTTATGAATCACATTGCATGATCCATCATTAGGAAGAGGATACATATTATGCATAATTATAGAATTACCTCCTTGAAAAAGAGATGGGGAATAAATTGACTTGGAAAACAAGGGTCCAAAAGGAAGATCCAAAACCAATGAAACAAAAACAAAAAAAAAAGAATAAATTGATTTCTTTTATAATTATTAATAATGCATTGGGGCGTTATTTTTATTGGTGTGGCAATAAGACTACAAAAAAAAGTAAGAATCACAAATTTCTTTATCTGTTAGTATCCCAAAATAGAAAATCCACTAAATACACTTACAATTTAAGAACACTGAAAATGACATTAGAAACTAAACATGGTTTGATTTTTCATTTTGATATTGAGCACTTGCTCTATGCTCAAATTTAACCTGTGTTATGTAGTTAGGGTGTTAGAGATTGGTTGTCAGAAATTCTTCCAACAAGGAATATTCACCCATTGTTAGGGAGTGATATCGGTGATCCTCACAATAAATCTAATCATAAGAGAAATCACATAACCATGAAAAAAATAGTAGCTTAAATCTGTTAACTCGATGAGACATTTTTCCTTACCAAAAATCACAAGAGTCTCAACTATATTTATCCACCAAGGCTTTCCCACTCTACCATTAGGCCTTGTCTCAAAATAAACATCTTTGATGCAATATAGGATTGATCTTAATTTATAAAGCTTTTAAGGGAAAGCTCATATAGCTGCCACAACAAATCCCTGCCACCCAATCAACTAACTTCCAAGTCTCTTAATCTTTGCCTGACTACTATCATATAAGACCAACAATAGACCTTTCCATCCCATGCTTTAGCTAGAGTTACTTCTCTAATAATTTATTCTCTTTTACAATAATTTGTAAAACAAAAATTTCTTTATGCCAGTAATGTGCATTGGATTAGAATAAGGAAAGAAAAACATAGCCAACTGTTCACATTTAAATACATTATACAATTGAAGTTGATCCACAGGGTATCACTTCAACCACCATTAGAAAATTATCAATTTAATAATCTGAAAATAAGCAGTATGAAAACTTTAAGTTGAGATGGCATTATGGTATTTGACTGCAATAAAATAGTAAAAAAGGTGCCAACCAATGAAAAATTTCTTCTATTCTGGGTCTTTCTCTCCACTCCTATTTGTGTTGATATTGTGGCGACTGATCATGTAGTGGGTGTTGATATTGTGGCGATTTCTCATCTAGATTTTCTTTTTCACTCCTTTTTTTGTGCTTTTTCAAGAAAAAGATTTGCTTTTTCGAGAAAAAGAAGACTGACATTGTAAAACCCTTAAATGACCAATTTTAGAGGTTGTCCTAAAATGCATGTTGTAAGCGGCTGAGATGCATAATGCATTGTAATGTTGGTGTACTATTTTTTTGGATGATAAGAAAGGTTGGACGATTGTGTAGGTGGACGTAGCCCAGGTTTTGGGTGAACCACATTAAATCTGTGTGTTATCTGTGTTTATTTTTTTTCTTCTTTTGTTTCTGCATATAACTGTTTATTCTTATATTGCTCTGGGTCTGTCAAACCCTAACAATTTGCAAGCGTCTTTTTTTTGGAAACAAGTTTAAGGATGAAGATGAAGTTAGGCCTGGGTTGCAGTAATAATATGTTGGCATAGTGGGGGAGAAGTCCCCTATTAAAACCTTATAGATTCCCCCTCATGCCAAGATTATAGCAAAATGGAGGGAACACCCGATCATAGTGTGAACAAGGCAGTGGAGGAAAATCATAAACATTGTATGATCATTTTGTTTAACACTAAATTTATTCTTCTCTGTAACATTGTATGAATGTACTATCTAATGGCTTTCATCTTCCACCCTAGGTAGAAAAATGATAATTTTTTACGTAGTCACCAAGGCAGAAGCTAATTCCCTTCTAGAAGAAGCACTTTCAGAGAACCTCCCTGAAATTTGGTTGCAAATGGCATAGCAACTATGAATTTATCAAAAATTAAATTATTACAATTATTAATGAAATTTTTGTAAAGTATCATTTTGTAACTTTGCCTTCTTTTCTGATATATTTTATAATAGCTTTCTGAAGCGTTATTTCCATTCACATTGGAAAGAAATGAGGTAATTGTTATACCCAAAAATTGATAAAAGTTATTTTGAATGATATAATGTTCAATTATATGATGCCATCCTATATCATGCTATTTGAAATGGATTAAATTCAACTAGTGATTTTCCCATTTGTAGGAACTACAATTCTTGAAGGCATACAAGATGTAGTGAGCCAAGGAACCCAAGTAATTTATGAAGAAAATCCAGACCCTACAACCACTAATTTTGAAGGGTTTTCTTATGTCATTCTTGTGGTGGGAGAACCTCCATATGCCGAAACAAGTTGAAATAACAACAATCTAACCATTCCTTCTAGTGGAATAGATGTTATAAAGAATGTTTGCAGTAAAGTCAAATGCCTAGTTATTCTAATAAGGCAGGCCCCTTGTTGTTGAGCCCTACTCGGATTAGATGGATGCATTTGTGGTTGCATGGTTGCCTGGTAGTGAAGGGAAAGGACTGTGTGTTGTCATCTTTGGGGACTACAACTTTGAGGGGCTTCTGCCAAGGACATGGTCTAGTGTTTAATGAATTAGAGATGACTGCATGTTTCTGACTCTAGTGGAGTAAGATGAGCATTTATTGTTTGTAGTGCAGTTAGTTAGACAATGAAATCCATAAGTAGGTTGGACTATTGTGATGTTGTTGTATTGTGTTTGTTTTTTGCCTGAAGATGGTGCAAGGTGGGGCTTTTGGGAGTTAAAATAGGGGTAAAATTTATGGTATTTAGGACCCAGATTGGTTATCAATGGAGTTGGAGAGGTTGGTATGTATGATGCACTAATACTTGTTTGTGAGTGGGTTAGAGTTGGTTGCAATGGGGTGGTTAGACAATATGCTAAATGGGTGGGAAGGGGATCATGCCATTTATTAAATGGCCAGGTTAGATGCATATAATACATTGAATGATGCTTTTTTATTGGATTAGAGATGGTATTAAGAAGTTGCAAGATGAGCTCCATGAGTAGATTGGGGATTGGGCAAAGTGTTGTGTTTGGGTGTTTTCTGTTGGCTCTTGTTGCAGAAGTGTACTATGTATTTTTTGTTGAGGAGAAGACAGATTTCAGGTTCAACATTGAATGGTGAAGTAGAGGATGAATACAACAACCCATCTAGAGAGAGCTCTTTTACTTGCTTTGTTGGAAGAAGCAGAGAACAAGTACAAGTCTGCAGGAGCATTGGATCATCATCACCATTATTCCTAGAGGGAAGTTAATGGCTCTTATCAATATCATCATGATGATTTCGTGCTTGTTCAGAGGTCCCAGGATCAATCCACTAATTTTGTTTCCAAGTTTTTCTCAGTGGAAGGGATGGACAACAAGCTTATGAGAATACACAACTTGGGGGTCCTCCTAGTATTTTGTTTACAATCAAGGAGGACACTAAAGAAGATCTAGATTTTGAAGATGGAAAATCAAGAATAGCAGAAGAGGGTCTAGGAGCAGGAGTCTGAGTGATTTGCCGAGTCAAATGAGTGTTGCAGCTATTGCTTCACCTAGTGTAACTCCCATTGATAATACTCCATTTATTACCCCCCTTCCTCACCACCATTTTGCACTCTCATGGAAAATCCTTTTCTCACACTTCTAACTCCTCTACACAACACTCTTTCCCCCCGTTTATCAGCTGTTTGTAAATAGTTATTTACTTTTTTATATTCATTCAATAATATAAATTTATAATATGATTTCATGTACTTTTTATTTTTAATATTATTTTACTTTGAAAAGCTATATTTATATTTTGATATTCTTAGTAAAATCTGATTTTAATTTTATTGTTAAGGTCTCTTTATTATAAGAAAATCAAAATTTAAAATAATTTGTTTATATACAAATATTTAATTTGGATGTTATTACAATGATAATTTTTTAATATTATATTGAAATTTTAAAATCTAATACTATTTTTATTTAAGAAAAGCAACTCGTTAGATTATAAGAAAATTAAAATTAAAAATGATTTGTTTATATGCAAATATTTAATATGGATGTTATTACAATGATAAAATTTATATTTTATAATGCAATTTTTAAATATAATACTATTTTTATTTAAGAAAAGCAACTTGAAGGAGGAGGAGGAGGAGGGGTAGGAGATGAATAAGAAGGATAGGAGGAGGAAGAGGAAGATGAAGAAGAAGAGGAAGGAGGAGGAGGAGGAGGACAAGGATGACAAGGATGAGGAGAAGAAGGGCGAGAAGAAGAGGAGGAAGAGGAAGAAGAGGAAGACAAGGAGGAAGAGGAAGAAGAAGAAGAAGAAGAAGAAGAAGAAGAAGAAGAAGAAGAAGAAGAAAAATATTTGTATCTTTTGAAACATAAGAATTCCCTAAAATATAAGGGATCTTTTATAAAATATAGAGAATTGTTATGAAATATTTAAGGAATTATCAAAATTATATATTGTATCAATCAATTCAATATATGTTAAATTAAAATGTTCATAATCTCTGTGTCAAATATTTTAAATTTTTAAATATATCTTACATTGAAATAATGTGTTTCATATGTATATTCTATTAAATTACCAATCAAATCAATTGTAGTTTAATTATCTGAAAAAACAAATCAATTCAATCAGATAAATAATTTATATAATATATTTAATTCATAAATAAATATTTAAACTTTAGAAATATTCAAATGGAAGAAGAAAAAATATTTTATTTAATATATTTAATTCATAAATAAATATTTAAACTTCATAAATATTTGAAAAAATAATAATGAATTATGATTGCTTGAATAATTCATACCATTACGTATTACGTTTGACGCATATGAGAAATTATAACACATGAGGCAGTAATCGCTTGATTGACCAAAGATTACCACTGCGTTGACGCATATGAGAAATTATAACACGAGGCAATGATATCCCAAAAATTAGAACGTATGAGAAACAAATGTTGGACAAGGGAAATCCTGTAAAGAAAGGCTTGAAGGCCCTGGACGTGGTGGAACGGGAATCTCACCGTTTCCTTCCAACATCTGATCAACTATTTTCCTGCATGGCCTCAGAGACGGATCATCTTGAGCTCACCACGGCCCCACCAACACCATTCCTTCCAACTCTCTTGGATTTATACCTCTTATGTCCTCCTCCTCCACCAACTTTACAAGCCCTCCATCTTTCAAGCAATCGTACGCCCACTCAGACAAGATCGTCTCATTTTCTGGAACTTCTTCCTTCACAGAGATGATTTTCCCCACGAAATAACACCTTATCGAGAGACCCATTGGGCATGTACTCGTACACCAGAATTCTGTGTAAACCCTGGTTTCAGAAGCCATACATTCGAACACGATTTGTGGTGACTTGACCTGGTGGTCATCATCTTTGTTCTGAACTCCTTTTCCCTAATATGAGTGTCAAATTTTAGGCTTCAAATTAGACCACTGTTTATGGGGCAGGAAATTTGCACCTTAGTAAACAAAATATGTTGTTAACACAATATGTTAACAATATGTGTGTTAGCCTATTGTATTTGTTTGCAAATTACTAACACCCGTTAACGCAATAGACTAACACACATGTTGTTAAAACAACATGTTTTGTTTACTAAGGTGCAAATTCCCTGTGCCTCAAGTTAGAGCCAGTACGAAGATAGGCTCTTTGTAAGGTCAATTTCTTAAATGCTCATATATAACATTTATTGTTGGCGTTGTTGCATCTAAGGAAGCAAGATGGAAAGGTGCTATAACTCGTATATATTTATGTTTTACATGATTTCAATTGGTAGAAAGAGATATAGGGGTATAGGGAGGAAGAGAAATATGAACTTGTTCGCTTGGAGGACTCATGGTAAGTGTGTCATTGTGCACTTTAATCTCCCTAATATCTTTGAAATATTATATCATCCAAACCTAGTATTTCCCATAAGATAACACCCCATATTTGGATTAGATGGTAAAGAATCATCGACAAAGTGTTTGATCCCTTTCGTCCTTGCTAAACCTCTTTAATTAGATCTTTGGATGCACTCTTTGTACTAGTTGCACAAACTTATATGATAAAATAGATTCATTTCTTTTACTTTAGGACAAAATAGGAACTGTTTGCAAGCGGGATCAATTTAAAAATTCTCAAACTTGACAACTAAATAGTGTAGAGAAAAATAAAATATGCTAATCAAAGAGACGAATACCAAAATATATTAGTGTTCACTAATGGATTTGACAACCCAATTGCAATAGAACAATTACATGTGAATTATAGTAAAGTGAAAGTACAAGAATAATTCCTAAAACAATATTAGAAATGATTTTAGAGAGTTATAGACTTAAAGCCTTAATAAAGATAACCAAAGATTAATCAAAGTCAATCATTTATGAAATGCACACTCATGGGGATGTATAAACCTAGATTAAATAATTTTAGATAGAGACATGATAATTGAAATGTTTTATGCTATGCTAGGTCTTAAAATATGAAGGACAAATGTAGTTAGCTCTAGATTGGATAATAGAGTGATGTATTTTTGTAACTTTTAAATTGATGTTCGTGGGACTATAAGTGGGTCCTCTGTGTTTGATATTTTTTCTCCAATTCAATATAAGATCTTTATCTTTTTCTAGATCAAGTAACTCACAATTGTAGACCATATCTATGTCCATGAAAACACACTATAAGATAACAAAGAAATGAAGTCTATGTGAATGTCTAATCATGGAGAATGCAATAAAAATAGTATGTATAAGAAGGTAGGTCAACATGGGCGTGTCAAAAAATGTATGTGATGAATGTAAATAGGATAGTTAAAGGATATAGGAATAAACCCAACTTCACACACATATTGCATCTTTTGTAATTATGTAACTATTTTGATTCTATGTTTGAAAATTCAAAGAAATTACTATAATTTCTTTTAATTGTATTTAACTTAATAATTTAAAATTATAAGGCTTCTCAAATAATATCAATATCATCACTAATTTGATTCTTCTAGAATTTTCAAATTAACATTTCTTTTTAATTCCTAAATAATTTCAGCACGGTTGATTGAGTATCTGTAGATAATTAAAAATGGCCTATTGCTCTAACACAATGACATTACTAATATTCCTCTTTAATTTATTTAATAACCTTTATTATTTAATAAATATCGTCTTTCTACCATAATCTAAGATCAAAATCATCATTCCTCTTTAATTCCATAATAAAAGTGATTTTAATTAATTACCTTATTTATTAATCTCCAATCAATATTTCATCACCAAATCATCTACAAAATAATTAAATAATTAAATATTATTTAATTATGCCTATCTCATTATAATTAATTAAATAATCATATTTAATTAATATTCCCCGCTTTTTTTATCGATAAAAGGTTGAAGCCAAAATTTTATTGATAATATAAATGAATGTACAAAGTCCTGGTTCAGGGGAGCATACCGGTAGAAAATAACCAGGAAGAAGACCTTCGGTTGTAGCTCAAGAAAACCTATTCACTACTTTTGTACACAATACAAGATAGATTTCCCAAATACAACCTCCCCTTCTTGTCGAGGTTAGCAATAGTTATACAATTTGGTTATGATATAAAACTATTATCTTTTCATTACATTATTGCCTTAGGCTTACAAGACTAGGAGCCCTCTTGCTCCTTTCTCCTCCAATCTTTCCTAACCTCACGGCTTTTTATCCTTCCTTTGATAGAGCTATGATAAGCCCACTCAAAACCCTCCAGGCCTTTTTCTGTCTTTAAAATTTGTTCATCCCTGCACAACATAGAGTCCCATCTACAAGACATCTTGTTAGCTCACAAATCATTAAATCAGCTCCCATAAATCAACTCTAGATCAGATACCATTAGATAATCATTTATGCTTTATTGCATAATTCTATCAAAACCTATACCAATTTCACTGCCTCATAAAACTATGTCAATGTGAATTATGCTAAATTGACATTTCAGATTAGCCCCTGAGTCATACCCGTTCAGTTAGTCATACTTTCCCATGTTCCATAGATATTTGAATTCAGGAGTAATAACCAACAATCCCTTATAAAAATTTCAAGCCTTTTCAGAGAGATTTACCTTCTATTCAAACATCTCTAGATGTAGTTGTGAAGGGAAAAAGAAGCAATATTTCCATATCCTTCCAAGATGCAGCTCCTAAAACCAAAACTGCGGGAGACTAAACTTCTTATTAAAAGATTCAATTTGTTCAGGAGTGAAGTCATTTATTAATCATCCAAAACCTTGATGAGATCAACACATCAGAGTTGCCCAAGCCTATTCTAATTGTGAAGTAAGTTAACCATACCCTCCTCAATATAAAGATATCCTTAACAACCATATTTAAAGAGCCCTACCCAATCAGAGATAAGACAAGACCAGTCTGCATTTATGTAAAATCCATGTAAATTTAATTGAGTCACATGTATATATAGATATATAAGTATCCAAGTATCTATAAATATATATTGTTAGTATTATGGTGGATTTCGGAGTTCTTATAAGGAGCGGTCATAAGGGATGCATAATTGGTTGTCATTGATGGCAATATTGCCAGTTAAAATGATTGGAGTGACTAGTAAGATCTTTGCATGATCAGTAATGGAAGAAACAGTTTAGTGCGATGACTGGTGTAAAAAATTTCAGTCAGAGAATTTGGTAGCGGTTGAGTTGCAGTACAGATCAAACGCTGCGATCTTAGAGGAGGTTTTTATATGGTTAATGAAATCCATGATTTTGATCATGACAATTAATTCAGCGATTTGAGTGAGTTGTATTTTTGGTGAAGAAGACAATATACCTATTGGTTCACCGATCAAAGTTTCATATTAAATTAGTTAAGGTAGTGGATCTCTAGGGGCATATCAGGTTCATCACACCATATTAACCGAATAACCTCTCTCAATCAGGTAATTAGATTTATCAGGACCCATATCAAGTCAATTATCCTAAGCAATCAATCGAATGACAATCAGTCTCATCACACCACATCAAGTTGATTCGTCATTCAAACCAATCCAAAATCAGGGAATCTGCTTGGAGGAAAGACATTCAGTTTCATCACTTTACATCAAGCTGAATGCTTGAACTCTTCTATCAATCTTCTCTCAATAAAGCCCGGAGCTGGTATTTTCAAGTCTCTCTACCAGTTTTCTCTCAATCAATTCTGGAGTTGATATTTCAGGATCTCCCTATCAATCTTCGCTCAATCAAATCTGGAGTTGATAGCTTCAATTTTTAATCGATCTTCATTCAATCAAGTTTGAAATTAGTTTTGATCGGTTTGATAATTTCATTGCTTCATATCAAGCTATTTCCTGATCCAATCAAACAACGAGATGTTCTTCGAATCAACGTACTACTCGTACATCAATTCAAAGAGGGGCAAATGTAATCACCCAAATTTGGTCTAGCAAACCTATAGCCCCTATTTATGATTAATTGGTCTTAATAAATCTTAGACCAAAGACATTCATAAGCTAGACCCTAAAGCCTAATTATGAGAGCACTTAATCAAATTTTCTTACATAGTTTTAATCCTAACTTGTTGAATCAAATCATCAATCCTAAAGCCTAAAATACTTAAATTGCATAAAACATTGGGATAAATCAAAAGTCCTAAAGAACCTTTAAAATAAAAAAGAACCCATTCACACATGTGTGAGCACATTGAAAATAAAATAAAACAAATAAAAAGGGAAAATACTAATTTTGTCTTATTATCCACAAGGTTGACCAACCAAATCACTTGGATCAAGTTCACATGGATTGAGGGAAGTTGCATCTCCACCATTGCTCCTTTCCTTTTGCCTCTTAATCTCAATCGTCCATCCATTGGAATTTGCTATAAAAGGGATAGCTCCCTTTGCTCATGGCTAGAGAGACAACAAGAAGATTTGGAGAGTAGAGTTATAATGCTATTTTCATTCTAGGGTTTTATTGTGCACTCATAACTCTTTCTCTCATAGTAGTTTACTTGCATATTGTTTTGTAGTTTCATTTCTTCTAGTATAACGACATCTTAGTTTCCTTTCATAGTTTAATGGTAGATGGATTGCTCATGTTCTTAGAAATTTGCATTTCAATTTTAGCTTCATTCCTCATGGTTACTATGCATTTAGCTTCCTATATTATGCACTTTCATTTTCAAAGCGTTTTGAGAGAAAAGCATGCAAGTATATGCATCTTGCTCATTCTTGCATTGAATCTTCCATTTTGGGGTAGTCAAGTCACTGATTCTCCATGCCCAATTTGATGGGCACTCATGAGAATCACACTTGCTTCAACTAGGAAGCAATAAGCCGATTTCAAGGGTGTTTATACAACATTTTGATTCTTATTTTGATGCTAACCCCTTTTGATGGTAATGGTTTATTGAAGTGTTTGATTGCAGATTTCATCACACATTTTACCACACACACACCTCCTGCTGAGTCTACACTCGCTTAGGAGTTCTCTCTTTTTGTTGTTCTGAGGATTGTTTTGAGAGACTCTCCTCTTGAGGTTCTATAAGAACTTTCTATTTAGGATACCTCCTCCATCTCCTCCAAGGTCTATTTTCCCTAGAATGACACACAAGTCATCTTCTCCTTCCTTATTTAATTGTTCAAACTTGAATGAAGTGTCTTTGATGCCCTCTTGATCTATGATGTCTGGGACATCCATTTGAGAAAATTCATCTTATTCCAATAGATATACCTCAAATAGTTTTTCCATTTCAATCCTTTACTCCTCTATT
This sequence comes from Thuja plicata, assembly GCA_018584345.1. Taxonomy (NCBI): domain Eukaryota; kingdom Viridiplantae; phylum Streptophyta; class Pinopsida; order Cupressales; family Cupressaceae; genus Thuja; species Thuja plicata. The sequence goes on from MU227169.1 coordinate 2,083,787, forward strand.
CCTCCTAGAATAATATTAAGATCAATATCAATGTCATGAATTTCTACTATATCATTAGGTGGTTGTTACTTTGATGCCTCCTTTGTCATGCTAGAAGGAGGGGGTATTATAGATCATTTTGTAGTAGCTTCTTCTTGAATAGGAGTATGGGATTAAACTATTCTTGAAGTTCATATCCTCCTCCAAAGGGGAACCTCTTCCTCTTCTTCCTCTTTTTCCTCATCAATTATTGTCTTCATAGGCCCTCTCCTCGATCTCCTACAAACACTTGGATGATCCTCCAAATTATTATTCTTTTAAAGCTTAATCTTTATTGGCCTAAAATTAGGCTGGGACGAAGAAAGAGTAGGTGTGATAATAGTAGGGGTAGTTGTCCAAGTGGTAGGGAATTTCGTTCCTATGGAAACAATAACAACACTAGTAGTTTCTTTTTCTTTTTCCTTAGATCCTTCTACCGTTTCCATACTCTACTAGGTATCTTCTCATTTTCCACCCTTACATGTCGTATGGGGTGAGATGGAGGAGGCGGCTTAGGGGCCGATTTCCTATGCTTGGAGGAGCTAGGTTTATTCTTTGGTACTTGGTCTACATCGTCCACCTTTAGCACTGGACCCATTTTATATGGTTAGCATGCCAATCTTGTGTGCACTTCAGGACATCCCAGCTGTGGTTGTCCATATTTTCTCACTCCGTTTCATAAATACATATGTATTAAAAATAGTCTTATCTAAGACCCTATTGTATTTATATGTTGGATGTATCTTGTCTTCACTATTCTTAGCCTTGTGACCCTCTAAATTATTGAAAATTGTTGTATCAATAACTAATTAAATCAATGTCCATTCTACAATAATCTCAGACCCTTATCTCATACTCATTGACATAATTTTCCCAATGGCTTTTGAGGTGAGGCACATATTTGAAGTGTGTGCCCATGACATGACTAAATGTGGCAATAGGGCCACACCTGTCCCCTATAATCTTGTTTGTTTGTATGGGGAATTCTTTCCAATAAGGACCAACCAAATTGGTAATTTTCATGTCCACGCAGTTGTGGGCTTCCCCCTTGATTGGAAATTGGAAGCATGATTTGTGTTTCCTCATAATAAGTCTATGAGCATCCCCCACTTGTCTTTATAGCTCCAAGATGACCAATCTAACACAAGGGTACCTAGGGAGCTTGGATGGTGGGAGAGTAAAACCAGCCACTCTGAGGTATGAGAAGGTTTAGAAGTTTACGAAGTATCTCTTGAACTTCCATATCTAGGCTAATATCTCTAAATAGATTTTGTTGGCAAAGTCCCTTTTAATTGTCTTGATCACAACAAAGACAAATGTGTCATTCACTATCTTGTAATTTTGTTTTTCAGTGCTCCTTTGAGGGTCATTTGTGGATAGTATTTATATTTCCTTGTATTTGGATTAGCAAGTGATCCTCTTGTGTTCAACCTTAGGAATATTGCTTGGGAAGCAAGGAGGTACACTAGGGATGAGGTCATATAGAACCTCATATCAAATTATTTGGCTAAGTTCTAACTTTTCAAGTAAATAAAAATATCAACATCCTTAGACCTCCCATCACCCACCTCCCTATTTTGTACCCCATTTCATGCACTTACCCTATACCTTGTAGAAGACTTAGCACAAACTTAAGAGACTTTTTTTGTGACAACTAAAACAAAAGAATGTTTAAGAAAAGGACACCGTAATTAAAAAATAAATAAAAAAATTAACATAATAAATACATACAAGAATAAAATTTCTTATTACACTGTTATAAATTATTTTAAAATAATCAAAAAACATAAACATTCAAAATCCAAACCAAAACCTAACATGTCTAACTCCCTCTCACCAAATTTTCCTTTTTCTTAGCTGACGTAAACAAACAAAAAATATTATTCTCTTAGAAATTTACAAAATGTGAATGCGCATTTATAATATTAATTGTCCACTAATCTTCATATAAAATACGCTAATCTCCATATAAAATGTATCAAAACAAAAAAAAAAAAAAATTCATTTTTTTTTAAATTTATTTTTTCCGCTCATAGAGTTTGTGTTCATAATCATTTCCCCACCAATCAAAGTGGCCAACTGACTGCATTGCTGCGGGTGCTCTGCAATTGTTCAGCTGCGGGGACGCGTCTTGCTTGCTTCCTTTGTAAGTGTTTTTGGCTTCAAGATAGTGAATTCCAGGAGGAAGAATCTCCATCCAGTTTGCAATTTCCATTCAGACCGCACTCTCCTCTTCTTTCACATCGACTTCCCATCACCGCCATTATAAGACCGATATTTATGACATTCTACCATACCTGCGTACGGGAAAGGATACCCATCTGCTACGAGATGAGGTGGCATTATTCCTTTTCTTTCATAGGAGATTGTTACGTCCAAACATTTTATTACACGTTGACCATTGTGTACCATTCTAGAATAACTTGACTCGGGCTGCGCTTTTTCGGAATTTAAAAACAAATGCCTGCTTCATGGCAACATACTAAATACTTTACGTTTTACTTGCCTATTTAGCCACTGCCCTGCTGGATTCACACTAGGTTCGTCAAAGTAGGGGATTAGGATGTAACATTGACGAAATTTATTTATTTATTTTAGAACATTGACGATTTTATTTATTTATGTACATACAAAATCATAATTGAACGATTGAACATAATCCTTTGAATTGTTAATAGCTAAGTATATGTATGTTGTTTTGTTCTTTAATAAAAGGAAAAAATACAATGGTCAAAATAGATTTGAATGTAAAAATAATGTTATAAATTTTATTTTATTAAAAAATGAAATAAAATAAAAATTGTATGTGGTTCTTTACGGATATACCTACTATCTACTTTACTTCTTATTTGAAAGTTATTTTAAAATCTATTTGGTAAAAGATAATGTTCAATATTAAGAGGAAACACTTCAAATCTTTAAGTATAATTTATTTGCGATTTAAGATAGGATAAAAGAATAAATAGACCAACCTTGTGATGAGAGATATTTTGTGGAGGAAAATAAGGTATTCATTCAATTACAATCTCTATAAAAAATAACACTTAAACAACATAAGAACATCACTTTTGTTGGGGTGAGGTGGGGTTGGATAGGTTGGTTGCCTATAGCCTTAGATTAAAATGCTTGCGAAATTGTCTAAGTCAAATGAAGAGAAAATTCTTTAGATTTATAATAAACAATGGTATGACTTTGAAAATAAAATATATAAAATCTACTCCTAGACTATTATTAAACTAATCTCATTTTAGAAGGATCAAAATATATAAGATAAGAGAAATAGAATGGGGAGATCATTTATTTGGATCAACAATCCTAGTTGTTGAGTCTTGAAGAAATCATATAAAGTCATTTAAGTGATATTTATCCAAGTACAACTTGAACACAATGATAATACAATACTCTAGGAAAAAAAAGAGGAATACATTTATGTGGATAACCACTGCAAAAGTGCATAGATCACTTGAAATATACCATTCTCACAATGCTAATAATAGATCTTTAAGTCCGAACAAGTTTCTCACAATAGAATAAATTTTGTAAAGGGCATTAATTGAAAAAATAGAATTCACAAAGAGCAAATTGGAGTGGGCATGTGCACCAAGATGCTAAACAAAAAAGTGGCCACTCAACTAAAAAAACACACCTAACATAATCAAACTATTTGAAAATTCAAATAGATCAAATGCATTTTGACTTGGGAAGTATAAGCCATAGCTCGTACATGATTTTTTAAGATAAAACCATAATAAAGCAAACATAACCCGATCATGTTTTTATGACCATAATTTTTTTACAAGTGGTTGACACCAAAGATACAATAAAAAACCATGGAAACCCATTGTGTTTTTGTTTCTATCAGCCAAATCAAGATGTCATGGTGTTGAAGAGGAAATACACTAGTTCTCACAAACTATCTATACAAATATGTAGGTATTGTAACTCTTCTTCTTTCCTAGGTCAACAAGTAACATTCATGAAAATATGAGTCTTAATGAACCTAGGACATCCCAAGTTTATTTCCTTAGTGGAATGACTATGTATAGTTGCAAAGATAGTGAACTCCGCGCAATCACTACGTTGCGTAGCTTTTAATATTGTGAGAATATTAGGTGAATCAAGTAGAAAGAAAATATGTGCGCTACAAAAGAGTGCCCAAAGCCATGAAGAATGCCTAAAAAGGCACCGATGGAGTAGGCCACCTGGAACCCCCCTCCCCCTAACCAAGTCCCCCTTCTCATCTTTAAAGTGTTTCTTTATTATTACCTTGCTATGATAGCTAGGCCTAGCATGTTTGTTATTCTCATTTCCCTCATGATTTGGTGCTCACAAAGGTTCTTTAATTTTTCTAAGAGGATGCAAATCCCCTCTACACTATTTTTAATTGAGAAACAACTTACTATAACCAATCTCTTGAGTTTTTCCTTGATGGTTTGAATACCCTTTTCCATGACCATAGTTCTTCCTTCCTCATCACACTTATATTTGTCCAAGTTATTGGCCTTGTAATTTCTAAAAGCCCCCAATTATTATTCATTTTCTCCATATTTAGTATGGAATCCCATATTTTCATGTCTCTTTTCTCTTTCAAGCTAGGGTCAACATTTTCCCTTCCAATTTCTCACACATGTTCTCTGTTCTCATATCAATATGATTTATTTATACAAAGATCCATTTACAGATTCATTTTTGGGAGTTCATGGTGTCTCTCACAAAGTACAAGACTTTATTAAGATCATTTACATTTGATACATTGAAAACCTACAAGAAAAAATCAAAGGGGAGTGACCCCACGATATTTGGTTACACTTTTTTTAACATCTTGATTTTTGTTGAAATCACACATTTGTAAGAAAATATGATGATTTAAGCCTTGAGAGGTTCCATATGAAGGAATTAATTGAAAATGGTTAGATCAAAGCCTATTAGATTAAACTCTCTTCAATGATATAACCTCTATACTCCTCATTCATACCTGCAATAGAATATCCTTTGTACCTATCAAAATTCTAACAAAAAATCACTTTGACATTAGCATTTGGGGGATCAAATGAATTCATTTGAAAAACCCAGATGCAGGATGGTACTACTCAAAGAAAGATTTCTAATGATTATGATTTTAATATATATTGAGTTTATTATGACTTTGCATTTTTAGTTTTACTAAGCATAGGTTTTGCAGGTCATATCAACTTCTATGTTTAATGCTTAAGGAATAGTAAATGCCCAAGAGAACTCCTCTTGATCGAGCATTGTCTCGTTGATGGAAAACATAGTAATTTTGTATCACATTGCCCTCGGTGTAGAAAAGATGTCAAGTTAACAAAAAAATATTGAAAATACATCATATTGGCCACTAATACAAAAATACAAAGAGTTTAGCCATGCTAGTGCTAAAAACACATCAAATTTATCCCATGATGAAGTATCTTAGATCGACTATCTTTGATGGGATAATAGTGCCAAGAAATATCAACAATAACATTTATGGGATTAACTAGATCCCTCTTTTTATCACCTTTGAAGATGATCTACTTCAAGCTTCTTCTTTATCCTTCCTATATATCTTTGAAATTTTTCTTCCTTCCATAGATATAGTAAACATACAAGTAATCTCCTCCTCATTGATAGTCACTTCCCACCAAAACTCCAAAATAGCTATGTTATTCTAGGTGCACTTCGCAATTCTATGAGTTTTAGGGTTGTACCATGTAGATTTTTCAAAGTCAAGGTGATTCTTCCCTCCTCCCCCTCCTTGAAAACCTTCCATATGTTGGGATTTTTTTAACTTTACAACAACACAATTTGCAATTTCAATTCAATTTATGTCTCTTCCCATCCAAAACAAACTAATGATCAACCTCCATCTAAGGACCCCACTCTTGTTGTAATCTTTCTTTTTAATCATGTATACTGGATTTCCTTGGCTTTACCTCAAATTCTTTGTCATGACATTTGAGCTCCATTTCTTATTGTTTCTTTTAGTATTTTTTGATCTTTTAGCTTCACCGCTCTTATTATTAGATTTAGTTGTGATTATTGATCATGCAGTTGATTTCTTGTATCATGCTAGTCATAGATGATTTGTAGGAAATGCGATTTTTTGTTTCATGTTATGACATCTTATGTACATTGGTTAACATGTTTTCCATACATATTATATTGTATACATTTATGTTATGTCTTGATATAATTATATCATGTACAAAATACAATAACATTTACTAACCACAATAAAAGGTAACAATAGACTAACCATAACATATAACATTTGATTTGTTTTAAAGGGAGAAAATTAATGTGCGAGGGAGAGAATGGGGAGTTTATATTACTTTTAAAAACAATAATATAAAGCCAAATAGCAGAAACAATAATGGAGAGGAGGACCCTTCTGCCACGGAGGACGCAACTATCCTCCATGTAAAACGGTTATGAACTGTTGACCAAATTTCAAAAAGTGGAAAACACAATGGATTTTCTCACAATTTTCAGCATTTCGTTCTTCGTGAAGATTTGCATATTTTGTGGTGGAAAGGCACAAAAAAAATTGTATGTGCTATCCTCCATGTAAACCAGTTATGAATTGTTGATTAAATTTCAAAAAATGGAAAACATAACAGATTTTCACAAAATTTTCAGCATTTGTTCATAAAAATTTGCATACTTTGTGGTGGAAAACCTCAAAAAAATTGCAAAAAAAAAGTATGTTTTCACGAATCTGAAAAAAAAAAGTTTTACTCCTTTTTGTCTTTTTGATGCATTTTACATGAAGAATAGCAGCGGTTACCTGGCTGAGAAACCATGTTGTGGGTTGTTAATAGGGTCGTTAGCAACACACATCTGCACTACTTTTTTGTGGGAAATAGAATGCATGCAACTCACAAAAGTTGGGTTGTTAGTGGGTCTGTACTCTGGATATAACCTCCCAGACCTATACTGAACACCACACGCATTACACATCATTTTTGGGCCCATCGACCCTTCTCTCCACTCTGGGGTTTTGTGCATTGCGCAATGCCTGCATCTCCTTACAGACACCCTCTTTCTTCCCCCCTCTTCTCTTGCTGTGCTTGCGTCCTGGTATTACAATAAAATAATGTACAACACCCAACCACCATGGATGAAAGATCTTGCTAACAATAAGATCAAACTCAAAAAACATTCCAAAAACTAGGAACAATCTCAACCATCTCCTAAACTGAAATACACAAGGAGATAAATATGCCGAGTAGACCAAGAGTGGGGAGTGAGAATGATACTCTAGGATAAACCAAGTCACAATGACTCTTCTCCAAGAGAAATCTTCTTTAAGTCCATAATGAACTCACATCCATCCATAGGTGTAGGCTCCTCGGTCTTCAAGCTGAAACCTCCAAAGAGAAATCGTCTCAACAAATGTTCTCTAAACCCAAGAGAACTATAGCCTCACCCAAGCCTCTTAGTTTTCAAGAGAACCTCCATTGCCAATTCGCCAATGTACTCGATACCAAGAGCACTAACCATGACCAATTGTCAAAAATCCCACTGCATGTCTGCATAACCTGGGAACACAACATGACAACTTGATCTCCTCAAGTCAAAACCTCATTCTCCAAAGAGAAAAACCTATCAAGAGAACCTGTATCATGCCAACGCTCTAATATAGAATCAAGATCCCACCATGGCACAATAGAAATCCAAGTATAAAATTTGAGTGACTTTGCATGCAACCAACTACTTGTCATTTGATCAATCTATAGGTGTCTGCTCCAAAATAGGCCCTTGTACAATTTTCTCTTCATAATCCTGCTTAACATTGAAAGTTATAACGACATAACATATTACTTCTTCTAGGGTCCACCAAGGTTTTGGGGCATCGATTTTCCTTTGTTAATGGTCTAAATTACTGATTTTCCTTTGTTAATGACTGAAATTGCTGAAGTAGCCTTCCATTGAATAACACGAGTTATTATTATTGTGATCATACTCTGATGGATATCTTTAGCTATGATAGAAATGATATTTAGTACATGTCAAGAATTCATATCTGCAAAACATCTTAGTATTCAAAAGATGCAATTCTTAGTGTTTGAATTTAGTTGATATCAACCTTGGACAAGTATGAGGTAATTTCTACTATGTATTAAAATTAATTTTTTTATATCAAAATTTAACTATGTAGTCAGTGATCCATATTTTATGAGTATTTATTTATATAATCCTATTTCTAATGAGAATGAATGATCTACTTAACACTCATTTCATCTAGATAGCATTCATATAAGTGATGCATCATGACTTCCTAGAAGATCATCTATCATTTCCTCTTTAATTTAAGATGGCTTTATCATGGGGAAATCAATGATTAAGTACACTTGGGTTGGAGTAGTATTAGAATAGGTGACCTTCCAAGAATTTTCAATATTTCACTTTTGTAAATGTCAGTTAAATGCAATGCCTGCTAAATCGATCATTCACTCTCATTTAAAATATATTCATGCGAACCATTACTATCCCTCCCTTCTAAGCCCAAGGGTGGGACACTCCTTGCACGCCTTTGGCCTCATGGGACTATTCATGAGGTGACATACCTAGAAGAGTACCTCATAACTGGGTATGTGCACCAAGTTGTGGACCAAAAAGGGGGGTATAAGTGGACACATTTTTTTGGAAATCGGGTAAACCTGAACTTGGAACATGAGTTTGAGGGTCATGCACTCAAAATACAAAGATGTGTAAAAAATAAAAATTGTAGCAATCTGAATCTAGTTTCTAGAAAATTAATTTTTTTTAAAACCCGATAATATGAAGAGGGTCAAACCTCGCACGCACAAAAACATGTTCTTGATTTTTTTGGAAAAACATAACATAGCTATTTCCGTGTGTGGTACAAAATGTATAGTTATATTAAGTATTTTTTAAATCCCTTTGGTAGGATGATAGGTAAGAGTGAGATCTAGAATTTGTGTATTTTTTTGTAATTTTTTGATAAGTATTTATTTTTCTGTGATTTTTTGAAGTGGTCGCATTTTGGAAATTTGGTACTTGTTCATGCGCTGGGCATAACTTGCATCAAAATAATAAAAAATGAATTTTTTTTAAAAAGTGTATAGAATCAAGTGTAGAAAAATAATATGTAATTTATTTGTATTTTGATTAATTATTTCAAAAGTTATTAAAAAAATGGAAGACATATGTCTGTGAGTACAATCAAGACACTGGTAAAGAAAATTAAAGCTTACTATGCTAATGTTGTCCAAAAATAGAAAAATTTATATGGTTAGAAAGGTAAGAAGACATATGAGATTATGGTGAAAATCATAAAACTACCTAGTTGACAAATTGTAAACCTGATAAAGATAAAGTCGAGCAATCATCTTACAAGATAAAAAAACATCTAAAAGAACAAAAATGGAGGGAAAATGAGCCTCCAAGCCTTTGGGTCATTTTTCAAGCCTCTTCCTGAGCCATAACCTGATCAGGTTTCTTAATTTAAAATAACCCGATCAGGTTAAGAAAAGACAAAAGTACTTCAAAACCTAATCGAGTTCTGTAAAGAAAAAGGTACTTAAAAACCTGATCGGGTTCTGAAAAGAAAAAACTACTTCAAAACCCGATCGGGTTTTGAAGAAGTAAAAACTATTAATATTATTCTCCATAACCAGAGAGAGAGGTGGGAGAGTAGGAGAGAGAGAGGGTAGGGATGGTGTAGAGAGAGAGAGAGGGAGAGAGAGAGAGAGTTGATTTGAAAAAAGATCAAATTATATATAAAAGTGGCCATGGGTTGATTTGTATATATCGAGGTGCCACATTTTTTATAGTTTACTGTGTACCATTTAACTAAGAGCATATCAGTTAATTATGATTCATTACAATTATAACAATGGCTCATGCGGTGGATATCTCATGTTTCTGTAAATTGTAATAATGGTTCATGCAGTGGATATCATGTTTCTCTAAATTGTAATAATGGTTTAGTAGTGGATGACTTGATGATGGAGCAAAATGATTCTAAAGGTTTTGTGGTTGTTTAGTCCATTTAGAAGTGTTTACAATAACTCTCCATGATGCATAATGCAGTGGTGATTAATCTTTTCTTTGCAATTTAATGACTTATTTCTTCTTTTCTTGATAACACCTCATTCAATCTTCATCCAGTATGATCACTTTTCAACCCTACCCACTCCATAGACCTATCATAGGTCAACTCACATCTCTCTTAGACCTACTAGACTCCACATCTTGGATCTCCATTCACTTGTTCAAAATCAAACCATTAATTTATGTTTCAACTTCATGTCATGCATTCCCATGCAATAGACATCTTCAACCTCAACCATCAACTATGCTTCCATGGGTGATCCTAACTCCCCTAAGGATCCCAAACTACTCCAATCATCCATTCATAACATATCTCAAGATCAACCCTAGGTGTTTTGGACCAAGTAACTCAAAACTACCTCTGTCACTAAACTAAGAGGGCTAATTCGATCCATTTTACAAAGCAACCATACTTGTTTCTCAACACCATACTTTGAGACTTTCAATAGTGTCATAAAATGATCACTCACTAAGGATTCCACCATCAATTTGGTCCTAAGAATGTTCACAACCATGGCGAACTGAAGTGTCCCCAAGGTGCACTAAGCATGATTGGGCATCGGTCTTCCTAGGCTCATATCTCAGACCTCGTGAGACGTATAAGTAAACCATTAGATGATATAGTAATATTTTACCAAGGCCCACAATAACCTCTCTCCATTTTGGGAGATTTGACTTTGTTTAGAATTGGCAGGGCAATCTTGCTTGATGCCAAAACTTGTAGTGGTGCTCAGTTGAAAGTTGCACCATTGGGTATCTTTCAAACCGTGAGTCCTAGCATCGAATCATCTGCTCCATTAGCTCCAATTGGCCAGGTAGACACTAGTGACAACCCTATTTCTCCCACAGAGTCACTAGAACATTCACGACCATGGCAGATTGAAGTGTCCCCAAGGTGCACTAAGCACGATTGGGCAGCGATCTTCCGAGGCTCGTATCTCAGATCTCATGAGATGTATGAGTAAACCATTAGATGCCATAGGATTGTGTTACCAAGGCCTACAATAACCTCTCTCCGTTATGGGAGATTTGAATTTTTTTTAAAATTGGCAGGTCAATCTCGCTTGATGCCAAAACTTGCAGTGGTGCTCAGTTGAAAGTTTCACCATTGGGTAGCTTTCAAACCATGATTCCTAGCATTGAATCATCTACTCCATTAGCTCCAATTATCTGGGTAAATGCTAGTGACAACCCTATTTCTCCCACGGAGTCACTAGAATGTTCGCGACCATGGCGGACTGAAGTGTCCCCAAGGTGCACTAAGCACGATTGGGCAGCGATCTTCCAAGGCTCATATCTCAGACCTTCTAAGATGTATGAGTAAACCATTAGATGCTATAGGACCATGTTGCCAAGGCCTACAATAACCTCTCTCCATTCTGGGAGATTTGACTTTGTTTAAAATTGGCAGGGCAATCTCGCTTGATGCCAAAACTTGCAGTGGTGCTTAGTTGAAAGTTGCACCATTGGGTATATTTCAAACCATGAGTCCTAGCATCGAATTGTCTGCTCCATTAACTCCAATTGGCCGGGTAAACACTAGTGAAAACCCTATTTCTCCCAGGGAGTCACTAGAACGTTCGTGACCATGGCGGACTGAAGTGTCCCCAAGGTGCACTAAGCATGATTGGGCAGCGATCTTTCGAGGCTCGTATCTCAGACCTCGTGAGATTTATGAGTAAACCATCAGATGCTATAGGACTATGTTACCAAGGCCTACATTAACCTCTCTCCATTCTGGGAGATTTGACTTTGTTTAAATTTGGCAGGGCAATCTTGCTTGATGCCAAAACTTGCAGTGGTGCTCAGTTGAAAGTTGCACCATTGGCTATCTTTCAAACCGAGAGTCCTAGAATTGAATTGTCTACTCCATTACCTCCAATTGGCTGGGTAAACACTAGTGACAACCCTATTTCTCCCACGGAGTCACTAGAATGTTCGCGACCATGGCGGACTGAAGTGTCCCCAAGGTGCACTAAGCACGATTGGGCAATGATCTTCTGAGGCTCATATCTTGGACCTCGTGAGACGTATCAGTAAACCATTAGATGTTATAGGACTATGTTACCAAGGCCTACAATAACCTCTCTCCATTCTGGGATATTTGACTTTGTTTAAATTTGGCAGGGCAATCTCACTTGGTGCCAAAACTTGCAGTGGTGCTCAGTTGAAAGTTGCACCATTGGGTATCTTTTAAATTGTGAGTCCTAGCATCAAATCATCTGTGCCATTAGCTCTAGTTGGCCGGGTAAATGCTAGTGACAACCTCATTTCTCCCACAGAGTCAATAGAACGTTCACGTCCATGCCAGATGAAAGTGTCCCCAAGGTGCATTAAGCACCATTGGGTATGTTAGTGAGCCTTCCTAAGGTCTATGGGCATCGGGTAAACCATGAACAAAAATGTTGCTACTCCAAGGATGATTTAGGATCATAATGTATTTGAATTTTTTATTTTATCAAATTTCAGGCAAACCTTCAAAGTATGAAGGGTACTCACAACTACATGTAAGGCATGGATAGTACATACAAACACTTGTAAGGCTTGATTATAATCATGAATTTATGTAAGGGATGAATTCTAATACACATGAGGTAGTGATGACACATTTAGGTAT
>MU227169.1:2120839-2169034 GCA_018584345.1 Thuja plicata
ATTGATAACAGTCAAACATAGGTCTATGTCTAGGTTGTCTCAGATCTAGACGTCACCTTAAGGAAAAGTTTACTAAGAAAGATGAAGGGTTACATACTAGATGTCTCCTTGTCTAGATGGAAATCCGTGGGGCCCTACAGTAGATAGGAGGGTTATACCAGGTATTCCGTAAGTGTATAGTTATTCTAGAGGAATTTTACAGGGGCCATTGGGACACCTTTGATACTTGAGACATGAGCTTGGAACACTCAGAGACTTCACATGGAGACCATACAAAGATTTCCCTTGTTGGGATGATGATGGAGATCACTTGCCTTATTTATGACATTAGAGATACTTGATTGGACACACCATTATTAGATATGTAGTTATCGAGATCTAGCTGCCAGAGAGGCTACACAGATACTTTAGAGATAGACAAGGTGTGCCAATAGGCATGACACTATTTTCCCGCGCGAAGGGTGAGAATAGGACATGGCGTTCACTCATCAGGCCACATGCGACACATTTATAGTTTGCATGACTACAATTGAGATAGTGGGGATCAGGACCAAATGTTATAGATGTAAGGACCACACTAGAGTATGACATGTGGTTTTCTCAATATAAATTGATACCATTGACAAATCCATACCTTTTCTGAGAGTGACACCATGACAACTGAGGTTAGAGGAGGAGGATATTGCTGTTGAGGGTGAGGAGGAGGATAGAAGTGATGAGGCTGATGAGGATGACAAGGATGAGGAGATGGAAGATGAGGAGGATATTACTGAGTTGAGAAGTGAGGAGGATGATGATGATTGCGGTCATGATGCCATGCATATGCAAGTGGAGGAGGACAGAGAGGCTCTACTAGATGATTAGGAGGTGAACCAACAATAGTGGGTTACACTTTTTTGGAGGAAGCTATTCCTCACAAAATCTGCGAGGTGGGCAGATTTAGTAGGGTACTTTCGATAGAAAGTACCTGACTATTTCGATCGAAACATTATTCGTTTCGATCAAAACTACCTTTTTTGACTAGTTTCGATCAAAACTAGTTAGTAAGGATTTTGGTGGGGTTTTTACCCCACCGAAACCCTCACTTTTACAGGTTGAGTGAGGGTTTTGATCTGAGTTTCTGTGGGGCATCCGACTTTCAAACGTTGATATCAGAGGTATTTTACTGTGTATTCCCTCTTATTTTGTATTATTTAATGTATTTTAATATGTATATTTGTATATACATGTATATTTGTATATATATGCATATATACATATATATTTGTATATATATATGTATATATATATGTGTGTGTGTATATACATGCATATTTGTATATATATATATGTGTACATATACATGTATATACTTCTCTCCTTTTATATTATTTGTTTTTTGTAATATATATTCATATATATATATATATATGTGTGTGTGTGTGTGTGTACGTATGTATTTATATGTATATATGTGCATATATACATGTGTATACATACACACACACATATATGTGTGTGTAAATATATACACATGTATATGTATATATATACATGTATGTGTACATGTACATATACATATATGTCATGTGCATATGCATGTATATATATGTGTACATGTGTATATGTGCATATATGTATATATGCACATATATGCATATATATATACACATGTATATATGTACACATATATAAGAACATTTATATATACCTATGTATGTATGTACATATACACACATATATATTTATATACGCATATACACATGTATGTACCACATAGGTGTATGTATGCATGTATATGTAAATGTATGTGTACATGTGTATGTATGTGTATACATATGTATATATATGTGTATGTATGTGTGTATGTGTGTATGTACATGTGGATGTGTATGTGTGTATGTACATGTATGTGTATGTATATGCGTATGTATGTATGTATGTGTATGTGTACATGTGTATGTGTATGTGTATGTGCATGTATGTATGCATGTATGTGTGTGTATGTATGTATATATGTGTATGTGTATGTGTATGTATGTATGTATGTCCATGTATGTATGTATGTATGTATGTGTATGTTTATTACATGTATATATGTATATGTATATGTGTATGTGTGTATGTATGTATGTATATGTGTATGTATGTATAAGTATGCATGTATATGCATGTATGTATGTGTATGCATATATGTATGTATATATATGCATGTATGTATGTATATATATGCATGTATGTATGTATGTATGTGTACATGTATATATGTATATGCATATGTATGTATATGTGTATGTATGTACATGTATGTATATGTATGTGTATGTATGTATGTGTATGTGTATGTCTATGTATGTATGTGTATCTGTATGTAAGTATATGTGTATGTATGTACATGCACATTTGTGTATGTATGTATGTACATGTACATGCATGTATGTGTATGTATGTATGCTTATGTGTGTGCATGTATGTGTACATATGTGTATGTATGCGTGTGTATGTGTATGTATGTATGTACATGCATGTATTTAAATATGACTTATGTAATTTTTTTTAGTTCAATAATGTATAGAAATTTACTTTAATTTTATTTTTAATTAAATTATGAAAACATATATGTAGACTTCATTTGACTGTAAATAAAATCTTTCAGGTACACATATATAGATATATATAGATATTATTAGACATCATGGAAGATGCACCGATTCCCCCTGAGGAACTATTTGTACGGGCTAATAGAGAAATTGAACGACTGCAAGATTCCCTAAACAGTTCAACCAGCTCTATTGTCTATAAGAGCACATGTCAGTCCATACTTTCTAGCTTGATTAGTATCAAAGATGAAATTCACGGTACCACTCCCTATGCACTAGACATAATTATAGAGGCCATACTTGAGAGGAAGAGATGAGAGGTTGGCTTCGGTCTTTCTCTTAAGGAGGTACATGCTTTAGTGCCTAAAGCGACCCTAAAAAGGGAAGTTTTCCCATCATATGCAGACTTATAGTATGTGAAGGGATATCCACGATTTCTAGCTGCCCATGGTTGTTATCCAAAAAATGACCAGATTCCATTGTATTTTTCACAACAGATTTTTGCCGAGGATCATTTAGGGACGGTTGTTAATTACACTTATTTGCAAACACATCTAGGATATAGGGGCATGACAATCTTGTTGATAGAGATGCTTTTCATTGATGTGATTGCCATAGGCTAGTACACAGGGCCGTTGTTGGTCAGAGGACACCTGCTATAGCTCTTTCCTTGGGTCCTATGGAAGATGATGTTGTTCGCAACACCCAACTTCAAGGTGTGATTGATAGTGTGAGGGACATTGCAACAACTGCACATCCATATCTAGTGCTCAGGTTGGCTAGTATTTGATGTCTCGACGACACTGTAGATCATCAGGTGGAGCATCCTCTAGTGGGACGTCAAATGACATGTATGGTGCAATGGGCATCCCTTCACTTTCCATCCTAGAGGAACTTATAGGATAGATGACATAGGTCACATCGACTAGTTTGGTTGAGGATCTTCTGGATTCATATGTATTTTATAGCAGGAGAGCATGATATCCCCATATCGCATGTTAGAGCTCATGTGGGTAGTGTCAGATATGATCAGTCACATCCTTCTCATCACCCAGACCGTGGCCATAGTGACAGTGCCCACAAGGATCCACCTACTGACCACTCTATTACCATAGAGGGAGAGACACAACATACAAACCCGTCAGTGAGTGCAGGGCACCAGTTCTCTACTGCTGGTCTTGAGGATGTTGAATTCAGCATGACCACTACGGGTTACCTAGATTTTATGACATGTGATGACACGAATTCCATTCCATCTCATTTGGTCAGTTTGTTGCATTCGTCATTAGAGGGACGGGTGTTGACTACTCATGTTGCAGATGCAGAGTTGAGCTTAGAGCAGGCATAGAAAATTATTGATATCTTGGTTGATAGGATTGAGGCTAGGTATTCTGAGTACTTTCATGTGCCACCATATACATAGATATAAATCTTATTTCTAATGTTACAATTTAAGTTAAAGTTGCAATATTTCATGGCATGTAAATTTCCTTTTTTTAAAAAAAAAAATTTTCAATTTTAATATATATGTTATATATACATACATGATATTTTTATCTAGCAGGAGATGCCTCTTGTTACTCCTTCTTTGAGGATTGATCATGTACATCGACGAGACTCACTCAATGATGACATCATTAGTGGACATGTGAGTTTTTAATTTATCAATGCATATGCATGTATTTAATTTATACACTTTATAACATGTTTTCTTGTAATATGTTATCAAACTTAAAACTTGATGTACACATATTAAAATTTATATCGTGCTTTCTTTGTAGGGCTCTGCACATCCCTCACAACATGATAGTCACTCTAGGGACCGCTTAGTCAGGAGTCATCATGATGAGTCCTAGGCACTTTCATATTTTATTTAGACATATTATACATGTATTTGATGTTATATTTCCTCTCTAGACTCTAGACGATTGACATACATTGTACTTTGATATTTTTTGATTTGTAGACTTTTGATCTATGTTTGACATGATTGACACATGTTTCATGCTTATAGTACTTGATCTCTATGTTTTATGTTTACATACTTGATCTATGATTGATGTATCACATGTTATATACTTTCACTCTATACATGTGTATCATGTTTGCATACTTTCAATCTATGATTCATTTATCTTGACACATGTACATGTGTTATATACTTGATCTAGTGATTGATGTTTGACACATTGTGTTATACTAAAGATCTACATTTGATGATTAAATACTTGACCTATGATTTGATGATGTAGTTCATTAATATACATGTTTGATGTATGTGTTTAATATATACATGTTTAATCAATCCAAGTTAAATATGTTTGATGATCTAAGTTATATATGTAAGTTTATTCTATGAACGATCCTAATTAAGTATTATGACATAAAATTTATTCAGTTCTATAAAATTAAATTATCCTAATTAAGTATTGCAACATGCATAATACACATTCATATTCCAACTAAATAGGTATCCACATGACCTAATTAATCAAATAGATAAAACTAAAGTATTGCAACATGCATGATACATATCCTTAAGACATTTTTGGGATATTAAAAATTTTAAAAAATTGCTCCATTCACTACGGGCACCGGTAGGAAAGAATGGAGCTAAGAAAACCTTCAGTCTCGCTCATGACAAATTTAGTATAGATCATAATTCATGCGTGTTTCAGTCCACAACAAGTGGTTCGGCTCACTCTTGGATCACATTTAATATTCTCTCGTGCTCATCAGTATCAAGTCTCCACTTACAAACCCCATGTCTTGTCACTGGATGAAGAGGTAGAAAAGTGACAATTACAAGATGGCTAAACTAATAAACCTTGTTGTTAGGTTGATAATCAATAAAATGAATCCCATGTTTAAAATTTTTGATTTTCTTCAAATACGTTCCTTGCACAACAACTGAACCTGCACAGACAAGTTCAACAACATATATCTAGATGTGAAATTAACCATAAACACACATAATTCCATCACAAGTTGAACCTCAATTGTAATAAATTAAACATAAATATGCTACTAACCTGTGGGAAACATAATTTCATCACTTGTTTCATTCTTTGTTAGCTTCATCCTCTCCTTAGTGCAACATAATAAATAGTAACTAACACCTTCCACATTTCCAGGCTTTGCTATTACTGCAAAAACATGTCTTGCAAAATATGTTTTCTATTTGACCTATAAATATAAATTAAACAGACTTGTATATTTTGCTAGATATATGTAGTAGATCTAAATTGAATAGTAAATAAGAACATGTGTACATGCTCCCTATTTATGGATTGATTTATTAATCCTTTAAATTTATATATACACATACCAATTTTGATCAAACCTAAAATATGGTCATAATCGATTGAAATCAATGGAATATCATCAAAGGTTTCATCCTCAACTTCATCATTTGTTTTAGTAACATCTAGTGGAATAAAATTCCATTCACTAACATATCCACATTTTTAGTTGACACATAAACCATAGTCTTCAGAAATGCAGTCATAACAAAAGCATGAATAATCTCTAGTGTACAATGACCACACATTACTATTTGTACTCATAACTGAATGCATGGATCTTATTTTTTCTACTCTCTTGCATCCATGGATTGATCTTCTATCGAACCTGAATAAGACACATGTAAAAATTTAGGACAAGTTAAAAACATATATATATATATATATATACACACACACACACACACATGTTATTCAATGATCAATAAATTTAAAGTGTACATAAATTTAAACTGAAACAAGTAATGTTGCATTATACCTGATATATCCCAGAATACTCTTAACGGTATGAATTGATCTAATTGTGATGCTATGTTACCCTGATTTGGAACCAAAAAATGCATCTTTCACCACTCAACTATATCGTGAGAATTATTTATACGATATCCCTGATAGTCCAGTTGATACTTTCTTAAAGCACGTTTGATATAGGCTCCTACACCATCATGCTCTCCCTTTTCATGTCCACTCTCAAAGAAATTCCAAATATGTGGCATCTTTTGGTATCAGTGATATCTACATAGTGCATAAAATGGCCTTGCTGATTTAAATTGTGCTGCACATCCATCTGACCAAACAAAATGCTTTTCAATTTTGATGCCTTTGTTTTCCAAATATCCAAAAAATATCCTACCCAATTTTAGTTGTATTGGAGCATTTTGACCACCTTGACCTAATTAGGGAACTACAAGAACGTTAAGGGATGCACCAGTACATTGTGGTCCCGAATGTTTTAATGAGTTGTGAAGCATAACAAGGTTATTTGTAGAATTTAATCATGAAATTGAAGGTGTTGGTAGAGATGGTTTGATGCTAGGACAAGCGGTTTGAAAGATATGCAGTGTTTCAGCTTTCAACTACACAATATTGCAAGTTTTTGCTTCAACCGGGATTTGTTGACAAATAAAAAAGAAAGTGAATATCCAAAATCTAAGATAGGTTATCATAGGGCTCCATGACATGGTCCCGTAGCACATGACAGTTCATCAATACCCCTTACGAGCTCCAAGAAACTGACTCCTAAAATTCACTAATTTTGTTACTGAGTGCACCTTCAAGGACACTTGGCTCTAGAGTGGTCAGCAACGTTTGAGCCACTTGGTGAGAAAAAAGGGTCATTCCTAGCATTCGAATGGTATTTTGCAGCTGATGGTAGAGATAGTTTGATGCCAGGGTGAGCGGTTTGAAAGATATGTAATGTTGTAGCTTTCAACTATGCAACATTGCAAGTTTTTGCATCAACCGAGGTTGGGCTGGAAAATAAAAATGAAAGTGAATCTCCAAAATCCAAGATAGGTTATCGCAAGCCTCCATGACATGGTCTTGTAGCACTTGGCAGTTCATCAATACTCCTCATGAGCTCTGAGAAACTGACTCCTAAAGATTTCCAATTTTGTTGCCGAGTCTACCTTCAGGGACACTTGGCTCCAGAGTGGTCAAAAATGTTTGAGCACTTGGTGAAAAAAATGGGGTCATTAATAACATTCACTTGGAATACTAGAGCTTTTTGTGGAGATGGTTTGATGCCACGATGAGCATTTTGAAAGATATGCAATGTTGCAGCTTTTAACTATGCAACGTTGCAAGTTTTTGCATCATCCAAGATTGGGTCAGAAAATGAAAATAAAAGTGAATCTCCAAAATATGAGATAGGTTATTGCAGGCCTCTATGATGCAATCTCGTAGCATCTAATAGTTTTTTGATACCCCTCATGAGCTCTAAGAAACTGGCTCCTAAAGATCGCCAATTTTGTTATTGAGTGCAACTTCAGGGACACTTAGCTCCAGAGTGGTCAAAAATATTTGAGCCACTTGGTGAGAAAAATAGGGTCATTCCTAGCATTCAGCCAACATACCAGAGCTATGGATAGAGATAGTTTGATGTCAGGACAAGCGGTTTGAAAGATATGCAATGTTGCAACTTTCAACTGTGCAACATTGCAAGTTTTTGCATCAACTAAGATTGGGTCAAAAAATGAAAGTGAAAGTGAATGTCAAAAATACAAGACATGTTATTGTAGGCCTCTATGACATGATCCCATAGCACATGAATTTTTGTCGATACCCCTCATGAGATCTGAGAAACTGACTCCTGAAGATCATCAATTTTATTGCTGAGCGCACCTTCAGGGACACTTGGCTTCAGAGTGGTCAGAAACGTTCAAGCCACTTGGTGAGAAAAAAATGGTCATTCCTAGCATTCAATTGGCATACCAGAGCTATTGGAAGAGATGGTTCGACACTAGAACTAGCGGTTTGAAAGATATGCAATGTTGCAGCTTTCAACAACGCAACATTGCAAGTTTTTGCATTAACCGAGATTGGTTCTGAAAATGAAAAGGAAAGTGAATCTCCAAAATCTGAGATAAGTTATCCCAGAAATCCATGAATCATTCCCGTAGAACCTAACAGTTTATCGATAACTCTCACGATCTTTGAGAAACTAACTCCTGAAGATTGCCAATTTTGTTGTTGAGTGTACCTTCAGAGACACTTAGCTCCAGAGTGGTTTGCAATGTTTGAGCCACTTTGTGAGATAAAATTGGTCATTCCTAGCATTCACCTAGCATACCAAATTTTTTGGCGAAGATGGTTCAATGCCAGGACAAGCGGTTTGAAAGATATGCAATGTTTCAACTTTCAGCTGCACAACATTCCAAGTTTTTGCATCAACCAAGATTGGGTTGACAAATGAAAATGAAAGTGAATCTCCAAAATCTGAGATAGGATATTGTAGGCCTCCATGACATGGTCCTGTAGCACCTAATGGTTTGTCGATACCCCTCACAAGCTCTAAGAAAATAACTCCTGAAGATCACTGATTTTGTTGCCAGTAATGATGATATAGTTGCTCCCGTAGAACCTAACAGTTTGTTGATAACTCTCACGATCTCTGAGAAACTGACTCCTAAAGATTATCAATTTTGTTGCTAAGTGTACCTTCAGGGACACTTGTCTCTAGAGTGGTCAAAAATGTTTGACCCACTTGGTGAGCTAAACGGGGTCATTCCTAACATTCACACAGCATACTAGAGCTATTGGTGAAGATTGATTGTCTTTTGCACTTTGATGTTGATTTTTAAACAAAAAGGTAGTGCAAATTGATAGACTATGCTTCTTTGTGATCTTCAACACCATGAAAAGTGAATATTTGTCAAATAGACTATAGAAATCAGACAGTATACAATAATATGTGGGCCTCTTTCACAAGTTTCTTAGTTTTTTTACCATTTTTTGTATTCTTAAATAGCGCGTATGTGCTATAGGGCGTGCGCCCTATGTTAGAAACACAAAATGATAAAGGGAGTGAGGGGATGCCAAGGGAGGAGATAGAAAGGGTAAGAAATGAATACACACACACACAAACAGAGAGAGAGAGAGGGAGAGAGAGAGAGAGAGATTTAGTGCTTGATAACTGACTCACATAACATTCTACTAACTGACTCAGTCTAGCTTAGTAAAGTATCTCTTTTAGTCATAACTTTAATTAATTGCAGTTCCCAACTTGATCAATCAAATGTATAGTAGAAAACAACTATATCATCATTACTTCATCAAATTATGATCTTTATTTGTCACCCATTTAACTTCTCCTCTTAAGATATGACCTAACACAATAAAAATCAATTAATCAATTGCTTGACATCAATGATAAAACAACCA
The DNA here is from genome assembly GCA_018584345.1 of Thuja plicata. NCBI lineage: Eukaryota > Viridiplantae > Streptophyta > Pinopsida > Cupressales > Cupressaceae > Thuja > Thuja plicata. Next base: position 2,130,603 of record MU227169.1, read on the forward strand.
CTGATCTAACCATTTATATAATCATGATACTCGATATCACTCGGTATTCATCATCTCCATCAGATATTCATCAGGTAATAAAAAATCTCCCTCTTTAGCATTGATGACAACCACTATAATATGTTATAGAAATTGATGATGATAGCTCTCAAATACATAATTGTACTCCCTTTGAGTTGATAGTTTTTTTTCCACTTTGATATTTATGATCTGAAACTCCCTCTTGGATAAATATTATGTTTCTATAACATACATTCTGAATCTCCTTCATGAGTCAATATTAGCAATTCATTCTTCTCCCTCTTTATCAATATCATCAATGTATTCTTCTCCCTCTTTGAAAACAATGCCAAAAAATCATACTCCTGAAAAAATTGTTCTAGTAGTGGATTATTATTGACATGTAATCATAAAACATTACATACAAAAATATTTTCACAACTTCAGGAATCACCTAAAGTGTGTCATACTAACATTAATTCAAAAATAGATATTGTAATGAAATATAGAATTGATGCAACATGCATCATGCTCTTTAGTGAACATTGGATAGGGGAAGAACCCCTAATTTACCTCTTATATAATCAAAAGCATCTTTAGGTAGTGGCTTTGTAAAGATATCAGCCAATTGTTCCTTTGAATTCACATATTCCAATTTTACATTCATCTCTTGAACTTGTTCTCTTAAGTAGTGATACTTGATAGAAATGTTCTTGGTCTTTGAATGCATAAATAGGTTCTTTGATATATTAATAGCATTTGTATTATCACAAAAAAATAGTAACTAGATCCGTGATCTCTTCTTGCATACCTTCAATTAATTGCTTAATCCATACTATGTTTGCACAATTCATAGCTACAACAACATATTCAGCCTCAATAGTAGACTGTGAAATACAACTTTGTTTCTTTCTCAGCCATGTAACCAATCTTTTACCTAGAAAAAATGTGCCTCCACTAGTACTTTTTCTATCATCAACATTTACAGCCCAGTCTGCATCAGTGTAAACTTGCAGATCAAATTTACCTCCTTTCTTGTATAATAATCCAAACTCTTCTGTGCCTTTCAGGTATCTCAAAATTCTTTTTACTGCAGACATACATGTTTCCTTTGGATTAGAAGAAAACCTTGCAACAATTCCAACAATGTGTGCTATATTAGGTCTGTTGTAAACAAAATACTACAATTTACCAATCATGGATCGGTCAAGAGTATTATCCACCTCTTGTGTTTCATACTCTATATAATTTACATCCAGTAACCATCGGTGGTCCAACAAGTTTGGAATCTTCCATACCAAAAGTTTTAAGAATATCTTTTATGTACTTGGCTTGTGTAATATATATTCCTCCAGTAAATTTCTATATTTGTAGACCTAGAAAGAACTTAATCTCTCCAATCATTGAATCAAACTCTTTTCTCATTTCATCAGCATCCTTTACATAAAGTGTCATTTCCTCCAAAAATAATATCATCAACAAAAATTTCAGCAATCAAAACTTTATTATCACTGTCACATTTCAAGTAAACATTATTGTTATCACTTGTTCTTTGAAATCCTATTTTGATTAGATAAGAGTGCTGTCTCTCATACCATGCTCGGGGTGTTTGTTTCAATCCATATAAAGCTTTATGTAACTTACATACCTTGTTCTTGTTTGTGTTTTCAATGAATCCCTCATGTTGCTCAATGTATACTTCTTCTTCAAGTATCCCATTAAGAAATGCAAACTTAACATCCATCTGATATACTTTGAATCCTTTGTAATCAACATATGCTATAAGTATTCTAACTCCTTCCAGTCTAACAACATGTACAAAAGTCTCTCCATAGTCAATTACTTCTTCTTGTGCATAACATTTGAAAACCAATCTAGCTTTACTTCTGATAAATTTTCCATGCTTATTTAGTTTGTTTCTGAAAATCCACTTAGTACCAATAACATTTTTTTCTTTAGGCCTGGGTACTAATGTCCATGTCTTGTTCTTCTCAATTTGATCATACTCTTCTTTCATTGCTTTCATTCAATCTTCACTATCTAGCACGTCCTTAACTTTCTTAGACTCAAATGAAGATATCAAACATGTATTCTCTCTGGCCTTTCTTCTAGTCATCACTCCAGCTTCCTTATTTCTAATAATCTTTCTTGGGGAATGGTGCCTTCTCACATACTTTTCCAAAATAGGCTTGGCAGCTCTCGGTTCTTCAATATCAACATTCGGTTGTGGAACTCCTTGTTCATCTTCCTCCTTGGTAGGTGCACTCAGTATGGTTTTAGGGGCATCATTTTGTACATATACAAACTTGTCATAATCATCAGGTTCCTTCTTATTGTTTTCATCATTCCTTTATGCAAATTCATCAATTCATACATTTTCACTTTCCACCGTTTTGTTAGTAACCTTGTTCAAAAATTTTTAAGCTTTACTCCTTGTGGAATATAATAAGAATATCCCTTCATCTCCTTTTGAATCAAAATTTCCTTCTCTAGAATCTTTTAGAATATAGCATTTTCTCCCAAATTTTTTAAAGTAACTAACATTAGGTTTGTTATCATACTAGATTTCATAAGGTGTCTTGTTGGTACCCGCCTTCATTTGTACTCAGTTCAATGTATAAACAACAATACTCACATCTTCCCTCCAGAAGTTCTGTGAAACTCTTTTTTCAATCATTAGTGTCTTAGCACAATAAACAATAGATCTGTTTCTTCTCTCACCAATCCCATTCTACTGTGGTGTCCTCAGTGTTGACAACTCTCTTGATTCCATTCTCATTACAAAATAATGTAAATTCATCAGAAGTAAACTCAACTCACCCCCTCTATTGGATCTCAGACATTTCAATTGTCTTCCAGTTTCTTTTTCAACTCAAGCCTTATACCACTTAAACATTTGAAATGCATCAGATTTTTGTTTAAAAAAAATTACAGACATCATTCTTGAATAATCATCCACAAAGAAAATAAAACATGTCTCCATAATAACTTTGAGTTCTCATTAGTCCACATAAATCAGTATGAAATTGTAGACACCTAAATCTGATTACACAGATTCTTAATCTAATTTAGTTCCCTCCTAGGGCATTATTGATTAAATATTAAATATTAAATTGATCTATGTCATCCCACTCGATAATTAATTTAATTAATTAACTATAGTCTAAATTAATTATCTAATGGAAACCCAGAGCCAGATAATTAATTAAATCTCCCATTTTCTTCTATCAATTTAAATGAATATAATTTTCCCATTGAAATTAATTCCTAATTTTCCCTTTTGATTAAATAAAACCTATTTAATCAATTTGAGCACATGGCTCCTAACTTTAACCCCTAAAGTATCAACCACCTAATCCATAGTTCTAACTCAACCCAACCCCTTCACACATACTAACCTCTCTTAATTAAGTCAATACCATTACTTACTTAATTTATACCTCCACTCATTCTCTCTCCTCCCATCACATCCTCCTAATTCTCCCACTTGACCTCTAATCCAAGCCTAAATTACCCATTAAGAATTTGCACAATCATAATCCATAGATTAAGAATCCTAAGCCAATCCTCAAGTCAAACTCATGTCACTTCCTCTTAACTCCCAACTTCCTCTCCACTTGTCAGGCTTAAATGCCCTTAGCCCCAACCAAATTCTTACACCTTTGTCCCCCACTTGCAAATCTTGAGCCTCACAAAGAATTTAACGCTAAAGTTGACCTCTTTTCTAAACCCATGTGTCCCTTATGTGGCTCCTATGTGGATTCCACATAGGTTCCACCTCATCCAATCCCTTCTCTTCCCTCCAAAAATCTATAAATAAAGGCCTGCTCCTCTTGCATTTGATCTCTCATTTTATGCATTGTTATCTTGTTATTTTAGCTCTAGAATCTCATAGTTTTCTTTCACCTTCTTAGTTCTTATGTTAAAGCACTTAGAAATCATATGCTAGGATAAATTAGTGAACAAGTCTTAGTTTCTTTATTGTCTTGCATCTCATTTCATAGTTTTAGATCATCTCCAAGGTGGATTTGAGACTAGTTTCTTCATACTAGTTCTTGAATTCCTCCTTCTCTTCAAATCTTGCATTCACATTTGCATTGTATCGGGGATCCACATTCATTTGTGTTTTAGAGAGCACATCCACACTGTATATTTTGAGAAAATCAAACAAGTTAAATAGGGTGCTTACTTGTTTCATGCTTAATATGATGTTATTTGGTTTTCTTTGTTGTTTTCTTTCTCTTTACATGTTTTGAATTGATTCTATGTGCTAACCCACTAATCTTGCATGCCTGAACTTGCTCCCAATAGGTTTTAGGCATTAAGAATTCCTCATACACATTTTGGCACACCTGGTGGGACCCACGTCCCTAAACCTTTTTAATATTTCTTTCATTCTTCTCAAAAACACGTTCAGATTCACAGACACGAATCTCCACTTCTATAGAGGAAACTCCGACAGACAGGCGGCTCTGCTTGTACACGGGTGGCTCTGCCTACAAACGGAGACACTATAACAAAAACATCCATAACTTTCACATACAAGCTTCAACTTTGATGATTCAAAAAGCATTGGAAAGATGACTTAGAGCCCTTTTTCAGATTTGTAAGCTATTATTTAATATTCCACTTAAAAAATTTGGTGCAGATGCTCAAAGTTACTCTTTCATTTTTAATTTCAAAAGCTCATATCTTATGCTAATGAAATCATTTTTTAGTGAATTCTTTGTGCATATCACCTTTTATTTCTTGTCAAAGGTTTGGAAAAGCTCAAAATACTAATAGTTAAACTTGTAGGACATTGCTCAAAGACTTTGAAAAATAGTAGACTACTCACTTTATATCTTGTAGGTTGCCTAGGGGATACGAACAAACATTTTTTTTCCTTCAATTTTTCTTAGGCATCTTAAAAAGGGTTCATTTGTAGTGTTTTATTAAGGGATAAGGGAGTATGATCTTGTCTTTTATGAGAAAATCAGAAACCTAGACTCATTTGATATTTCACTTAGAAAGTAACCTTGGGAATGAACAAATCTGCTAGATGTGTTTGGGAGAAAACAACATTGGATAGGAGAGTATGCTCTTTTCTTCTTGTGGGAAAATCAAAAATCCAGACTCCTTTCATTTCCAATCCATGTATTTCAAATTAATCCTTTAGTTAGGCCTGGTGGTTGGGGGAAAAATCTCCTGGGAATGACCCAGGTGAGAATGAGGTGTAAGCCACACCACTCCAACTCACGTTAATAAAATTTACTCTTTGGGGCCAAAGCCTCAAGAGTCAGATATAGTTTGAGCTTATACTCAGCTCATGCCTAACAAAAAGTAGGGCTTCGAGGTCTCAATAATGTTCATGTGACTGCTTGTGCTAAGGTGCTTTTTGGGGCTATACACCTCAATCACGCTTGCGCGGACACAAAGGACATAAGTGAATGGAGATCCATACTAAGAACTATTAAAGTAGAGGACTACCCGATTCATCTCTGAAATTTTGATAATTTTTGTGCAAGGAGGATAGTAACCTCCCCAAGATCACTCACACATTCTTGCTACCTAGAGCGTTTGGAGTCAGATAATATGACATCATAACTGGAGCCATTGCGTGCTTGGTGATGACTGTATTCTGATTAGCTCTCATTTGTGTGCCTATATTTGTGGGAAAACATTTTCAGACTAAGCCAAATTCCTTAGGTAAGTATGTGCTTGATTATTTTCAAAACATTCATGACTTGAAACATACAAAAAATCCATATTCATTAGACTTGTCACACTTATCCCTCAAGGTTGCTTTGTCCCTTGTTGGATTGTTTTCAGACACATGAATATTCACGTTTGAATAAAGGTATACTTAGCATAGCCAATGCCTTTGATGAATGATTGAAACTTTTTCTTTCCATTGAACACATACAACCAAGTCCTCATAAAAAAAAAAACATTTCTCAACAACTTGTTCAAAGATTCCCGATTGTAAAACTTAAAACCCACATGTGCAACCATATAAACATTCTTTCTTGGGACATGTCAGATTACAAAAAGCACAAGAAAGTCAAGAATCCATTACCTCTGATATATAGGGAACAAAAGACCACCACTTGTGAAACCAAGAAGTACCAACACATGATTGATTCTATCAAGCAAGATATCCACACACGTGAGGAATACGATAAAGTAATATACAATATCAAGCTTGTAAGATTCATGACCAAATATCTGTTGAATCGTGCCTTTGTCAACTTTGAGCAATACGACTAGATGGCACATTGCAACATCCTCATTTACCCCTCTTCTTATTCAATTTAGCTTGCATCATAGGACAATCATTTTAGTCTCCATTCTGAGGCATGCATCACCCAATTAATCTAGCAATAGCCAAGTAATCCAAACATCATCCTAGCATTAGTCCAATCCTTGTCATAGCATCATCCAAAAAAATAATCCAAAACACATCCCTCACTTGGTGCTATATATTTTTGAGTTTCATAGTACCCATATCTTATCAAAACAACTATCATTAGGCTCCCTTTACTAAACATTGTTTAGGGTAGCCCATCTTGTCTTTGTGGCCTCATCACCTTGATCAAAAGGTTGGTTTGCATTAACAAAGAATCTTTTCCTTTGAAGACCACAAGTATGTCTTAGCTTGACACAATCACATCCATTTAAGCTTGCATCAGGGAAAGCAACTTATATTCCTTTGTTACACAAAATAATCCTTAGGTCCTTAAGGCACCCCTATCATATTATCATTATCATCCAAAAATATCAAAATCCCAAAATTATTACACCATCATCTTTAGTCACCTAGAAATCTTTCCATTTTCTTAGAATCTTGAATCTCTTTAGGACATCCCTTTCATGCCACTAGAAACTTGATCTAAGAAGAGGAAGGATATGGATCCCAATCTTTTCGCTAGTCAGCCCGACCCAACAATAGATCCAAACAATGCCATGGTCTCTTTCGACCCCAGACACCAAGTACAAGCTGAACATGTTTGGGTTGATCTCACTGAGGTCCCTAACCTCACCTCTATCAAATATTTTATGAATCATCACGGACACGCTCACATGGTTAGTGCCATCGTCAGACACAACGATAGGGCCATACTTGCTAATTATTATCCCAAAGGTATCCCCCTTCCATCAGAATTTTGACAACCTCACATAGCGCATCCTATCCATATCCTAGCCAACATGTTCCCACCAGTAGTAGAGGAAATTTCCAACCCAAGCCAAAGGATGTCCCAAATCGCTTCGCTCATCCCTCACTTACTCCAACCGACCACTATCCAACCCATTGTACATACTACAAAACAATCAATCCCTTTCTCCATTTTGGGATATTCCTCTTCCGATCATCCTCCACCTTTAGTATCACAACCAATCCCACCCATCGTTACCCAAACCTCACAACCAACTACTAACACTTCAGCTACTACACAACCTACCACCTCCCAACCTGCTGCTACTCAACCAATCATTTCCCAACCGCCAATCACACAAGTCACTGCCTCTTCCACTTCAACATCATTTCCCCTATGTTCTACCATAACAACAACAACAACCACAATTTACTACATGCATGCCACCTACATGAGTCTTTAATCAACCTTTTCTCACCCAAGGTCCAGCATTCCATGCTCAAATTGTTGTACCAGCTCAAAATTCACCCCAAATCTAGCATCCAAGCACAACTGCATGCATCCACATCACAACAAACTTCTCAAGCTTCCCAGACTTCACAAGCTGCTGCCTCCTCCACTTGGCACTATTCCCAAGAAGAACTACAGGCCCTTGGGATCCCCACACACTCACACATCACCAAATTGACCACCTCCTAACCGCAACAACAAATATTCAACCCTTTCACCCATAAAACACAGGTCTAACTACCTACATTCACCAACTACCTAGCTATGCCACCGCCCACCACTGCCCCAATCATTCCCTCTTCCTAGTAGTTGATTACTTCCATAAGCATCAACCCTAGCAACAACCCACAATGCCTATCCATCATATGGTGTCTCTAACACCCAACCCACCTACATAGGCTAATCATACACCTGCCCTACGTATCAAGCATCTCAACCAGTCCAACCTGCTTATCAACAACCAGCACAATGTACTTACCAACAAATAGTGCAGCCGTCACTAAATCTACCTTACTTTCTATAGAAATCCTTCAACATACAGCCGCAACAACCCACAATCCCTCCATAACTCACTTATGTAGCCGGGTCATCCCCTTATCACACACCTCAATATCCCCCACCAAATCCTCCATACTTGCGAGCCATGTTTGACCCATATTAGGCACCCAGCTCCAATACACTAGGAGCACCTACCCCACCACCTATCAATAAAGAGTGGGAATAAATGAAGAACACTCTCAAAGAGCTTCGAGAAGGAACTGAAACCAAGACCTTAAAATTTGAAGAAGTGTGTCCCTATCCCTTTGACCGATCCATCACAGCTATACCCTTCCCCAAATATTTTGAGAATCCCAAATTTGACAAATATAGGGGGAAGGGAGATCCCATTAGCCACATAAATAATTTTACATGACATGCCAAGAGATAGCATAGAACAATAAATTTCTCATGCGGTTCTTCCCAAAAATCCTATGAGGGACAACTCTTAAGTGAATTTATAAAATCCCTTGCGACACTATCACAACATTTGCAGAACTTTCTAAAAAATTTGTATCCCAGTATGCACATCACATCAAGAATGAACTATCCCTCCTAGATCTATGCAATTCTAAACAAAAAGGAGGTGAAAGTTTGGAAGACTACCTTCAAAGGTGGAAAGGCCTCACCACGAGATTTTCATACCAACCTCTTGAGAAACATCTAATAAAGATATTCATCGAAACTATTTATCCCAAACTGGCACACTATATCCACATGAATTGTCTACAAACATACCAAGAAATCAGAGGAAAAGGAATGGACCTTGAGAAGGGTCTCATAGATGATAGAACCATCAAGAAACTCAACAAGACAGACCTAACAATGATCAGTCCCATTATTGGAACAAGAATAAGAGTGTTGTGACTGACGGTGCCACCGATACAAAACATATCCAGATTGTTGTGGCCGACCCTAACACACCTAATCAAACATATCAACATACAACACAAGTAAATCTACAATTTCCCCTCCATGTATCAGCAACCTGTACCAGCGTACCAACAAAATGTATGCCCACAAGTCACGACTACCTATCCTCCTCCTGGAGCACATTATCAGCCTAACTACCAAGCTCCTGTGAACCAAACCAATGTCGTATTGGTCCCTCATGGACAAGCAAATCCTCGAGCCTAGAGTCTTCCAAAATGCATGTTTACCCCTTTGGGTGAAGCCATATATGTCATCTTTTATAGAATGGCTAAATTTAATCTAATTGTGTCCACAAACACAATCATTTGATGAATCAACACCTAAGCCTGCGTGGTACAAAGACAACAAATATTGTGACTACCATCGTGTTAAGGAACACGCCACCATAAAGTGTGTGAAGCTGAAGCACTACATCTAGGACCTCATCGACCATGAAGAGATCATAGTAGACTCTCCTTCCCAATCATCCCCAAATATGGGCCTTCAAATCTATCAAAATGTATTTCCCAAATACAACTTTGGTAAAGGACCTGCCAATCCCGCTCAACCCTCCAACCAAGGGAAGGGAAAAAAAGGAGATAATGCTAATAGAAAATATTATACCAATGCATATATCAACTATGATAACCTAATCGACTGCATATCCCAATTAAATTCCTGGATCAATGTCATTCATGTTAAGGGTGCAGATAGTCAATGCGCAATCGCCACTCACCAAGGAAGAATATCGATTGGAGGTGCTAGTGCCGCTCCATCTGCTGGCACACAATACAACCTATTGGAACACCTAGGGAACACCTCTTCCCTAATATCCATGTTGGACTTTCTCCGCACCTCACCTATCCACCAAGAAATCCTCAATAAATCTCTAGAAGAATTGCGTATCCCTAACGACATCGACCCTATGCAATTTCAAAACCTTGTTGGCCACTTATCCACATCTTGTGGAATCTCCTCCAAACCAACATACATGCCATCCGCTGAACCTAACCAAAACCTTTGCCTCCACATCGCTGTCATGGTTAAAGATTTTTCCATCAAGCGGGTCATGATAGATAATGGTTCGACCCTCAATTTATGCACTTTGAAATTCATCAAATAGTTGGGGTACACCGAAGCAGATATAATGAATGATGTTATTACCATCAAGGAATATGATAACTTGGAATGCACATCTGAAGGCACCATCTCATTTCCAATCAATTTGGGTCGTGCAATACAATATACTATCGGCCATGTTGTTGATCTTGACCTCCCCTTCAAAATTCTCCTTAGTCGCTCGTGGATTCACTCCATGCAATCTGTTCCATCCACCTTTCATTAATGCATCAAATTACCACACAATGGCACTTAAATCACCATCCGTGTAGATCCCTAGCCATTTGCATATTGTTGTGCATTAGAGGCATCTTTCCCACATTCCAATCATTGTCCTGGAATTGACATCGATACTTCTATTTCCAGTTCCTCCAGATCCCACACAGACCTAGAAACTATCCTCTCATCCACTCTTTCCACCATCAAGATCAATAATCAAGGCTGCAGATAATACAACCTATCAGACACCTTTGAATTTGTATCCCTTCCATCAAATCCACACACTCAAGGATGGTCGTCAGGCCAAAACACAAAAAATCAAGATGAGCCACAACCAAGACAAGTGGGCTCCTTATCATTCATGTCTTATGACATCCTAAACAACAAGGAAATGGATCCAGACATCAACAGGTGGCTATATCAAGATCCTCAAGCCCTTGATGAAAAACTCCTTGGATATTTCAAAAACAAATATCCACACTCTCACAGGTTAGCAACTGAGAGATGGAATTACCAAGGAGGTGGCCTAGGCTACGAAGAGGGTGGAATGAAAGATCCCATTGAGCCTCCCCGGTTGCCAAGAAGCCAAGGATTAGGCTTTGGCCTTGACACAACTGGGGGCACTAAGGAAAATAACTACACCTACCATAACACCCTTGGTGAAATTTTCAAAGTCGAAGACATCCCGGAAGAAAAAATTGTGAGAGCTTACGATGATACTGATGAAAAAATATTCCTAGGCAACTTTGTCCTTCACCAATTTTCCATTAACTTTGTTAACATTCCTCTCCTCCATCCTGAACTCATAGACTAGGACCAACCAAGTGTTATACACATTGATTAATTCCAAAGTGAGGATGCACTCCTAATATTCATGGGGGTAGTTGAATAGAAAAATGACTGGGAGCATGATTCAACAAACATATACAAATCAGACCCCAAGGTGTACTTCAAGGAAGAGGAGGTCTTCAACTACAAACCAAAAAATAAAAATAAAAAAGGTAAAAATGGATCTCCTAGTGAAAAACCCTCTAGGGTGCTATCTGATCATAAAAAACTAAAAACAAAGGGCATATCCACTGGTGAAAATCTCTTTGAGGTGCCAGAGGATGAAGATCTTCATCTTCCTCTCATCCATGATTACACGCCTAAGTAGTCATCCATTCTCATAGAAGAAACAAAGCCTATCAACCTGGGTACAAAATAAAATCCCAGCATCACTTAGATTGTAGCATCACTGATAAAAGGTGAAGAAATAGCCCTCTCTTCTTTCCTATGAGAGTCCATAGATAAATTTTCATGATCTTATTCTCACATGTCGGGACTAGACCCTAGCTTGGTGGTTCATCATCTATCAATGGATCCAAATGTCAAACTGGTGAAGCAGAAGCTTTGCAAGATGCATCCCAAGGTATCACTATTAGTCAAGGAAGAATTAGAAAAACTCCTTCAAGCTAAGATCATTTATGCGATTGACTATTCTAAATGGATCTCCAACATGGTACCTATATCTAAACCAGACAAATCAATAGGATATGCACTGAATTTCAGGATCTTAATAAGGAATGCCCAAAGGATGATTTCCCCTATAGAATATTGACATGATAGTAAACCTTACCGCTGGACATGATATTTTGTCTCTCATGGATGGTTTCTCAGGATATAATCAGATCCGCATAGCAGAAGAAGATCAACATATGACAACATTTACAACCCCTTGGGTAACTTCTGCTACAATATGATGCCATTTGGCTTAAATAATGTAGGGGTGACTTATCAAAGAGCCATGATCGTCAGCTTCCATGACATGGTCCACAAAATTCTTGAAGATTACGTGGACGACATCCTTTCCAAGTCGCTAAAAAGAGAAGATCACCTCAATGTACTGGAATGTGTATTTGATTTTCTCGGTCACTATGGCTTAGTGCTCAACCCCAAGAAATGTGTTTTTGGGGTCACATCAGGAAAGCTCCTAGGATTCATTGTATCAAGAAGAGGCATAGAAATAGATCCAAAGAAGATAAAAGATATCATGAAAATGCCTCCACCCAGGATACTTTGGCAATTATGTAGTCTCCAAGGAAAGCTACAGTCTGTATGCCACTTCATCTCTCAACTAGCAGATAAGTGCCAACCTTTCACTCACTTATTGCAGAAAGACACCAATTTTAAATGGGATCCACTCTATCAAAAAGGCTTCAAGAAAATCAAGGAGTACCTCGCAAGTCCACCTATCTTGGTCCCACTAGTACCAGGAAGGCCACTCATCTTATATATCTCCACAACTGCTACAACACTGGGGGCACTCCTTTCTCATATGGATGATAATGGCAAGGAAAGAGCCATCTCTTATATCAGCCGCACACTGGTAGGATATGAGCTCAACTATTCACCCATGGAAAAATTATGCCTGAGAGTGTTTTTTCCACTCAAAAAATTTGCCATTATATGTTGAGTCACACAGTAATGCTCATCTCTAAGGTTGACCCCCTCAAATATCTAATGTCTAAGACTACCCTCATAGACTGTGTGGAAAAAAGGGTAATGTTATTGAGTGGATTCGACATCCAATACGTGGATAGAAAATCAATCAAGGGGAAAGTTATAAAAGAGTAGCTAGCAGAAGAACCATTAGTGGATGCATACCCCTTGGTCATGGAATTCCCAGATGAGCACCTATGCATGATTGAAGAACAACCAACCTGGAAGTTTTACTTTTACAGATCCTATACAACCCATGGTGCAGAGGCAGGAATACTCTTTGTCACTCCTCAAGGTGACTACATCCCAAAGTCATTCAAATTGGGATTCCCCTGCACAAACAACATCACTGAGTAGGAAGCACTTATCACTGGGCTTAGAATGTCAATCCAATGGAATATCATAGATATACATGTCTTTGGAGAATCACAACTCATCATCAAGCAAGTGCTAGATGAGTTCCATATGAAAGATGAAAAATTGATGCATTACAAGGAGATGGTCGATAAAATGAAAGAGCACTTCCTGAACCTACAAATCAATCAGATACCTAGATTATAGAACAAATTTGTAGATGCAATGACCACTATTGGATCCCTCTTGGAGATTACTTGGGATGCAACACAATATGAATTCTTGGTTCAGAAACTTCACACGTTCGCTTACGAAGACATCAATTATGGAAGGGTATGTGTATTGGTTGGTTCTCAATCCCCATGGTACCATGACATCCATGTATAGCTAAAGAATGGTATCATATCCCCCCACCTCACAAACACCCAATGCCAGAACCTCATTTGTAGAGCTTCCCGCTACACTCTCATAGCCAATACCTTATATTGTTGAGGTTATCACAATGTTCTCTCTAGGTGTTAAGATGAAAATGAGGCCACCCAGGCTTTAAAAGAGGTACATGTTGGGATATGCGATGCCCACACGAGTGGCATGGTCCTAGCCAAACAAATTCTAAGAGTAGGATACTACTGGTCTACAATGGAACATGATGCATGTGAATTTGTAAAGAAATGCCTACCTTGTCAAAAATATGCTAATCTGATTCATGCTCCAGCCCAGGACCTGTATTCCATTGCGCCTCCATGGCCATTATCTTGTTGGGGTTTTGACCTTGTTGGTAAGATTAACCCCCATCCTTAGAAGGACACAAGTACATCATCACATCTACAGAGTAATTCACAAAATGGGTCAGAGCGATCCTTCTCACCCTTACTACAGGTGTCCTATATCCAAATTCATCCTCTACCATATTGTCTGACACTTCAAAATTCCTTCCACCATCGTTACAGATGATGTTACACCATTTGAGAACCAACATGTGATTGATCTATGTGAATGCCTCCATATCCATCATCACTTCTCTAGTCCATATTTTCCACAAGGTAATGGCCAAGCTGAGGCAACCAACAAGACCCTCCTCAAAATACTCAAAAATGTTGTCAATGATACTAGTCGTGACTGGCATCTCCAAATCAATCCCACCCTCTAGGAATATCGTACTTCCTACCATAATCCCATAGGAACCACTCCCTACTCACTTGTGTATGGTGCACAAGCCATCTTACCAATTGCGGTCAAACTACCATCACTATGAGTGTCACTCAAGAACCTAGGCATTGATGAAGATTATCATGTGACATGAATCACATAGTTGTACCTTCTGGATAAAAATGTACAACAAGCCTATGATCATCTTATTGTTTACCAAAATGGGCTTAAGAGAAGTTATAGCAAGAAATTCCTCCCATGCCAATTTCAGGTGGGCGATCTAGTCCTCAAAGAGAATCTGAAGGTAGGCACAGATAGAGAAAAGAAAGGCAACTTTGAAGTTACCTGGTTGGGTCCTTATATTTTCACAACAAACTTTGGTTCAGGGGCATTAACTATCAATGCCAAAAGGAGAACCTTTGAATGACACCATCAACATCATTCACCTCAAGCGGTTCTATGCTCGATCCATGTGGTACACCTCATTCATCTGAAAAAATCCATAAAAAGTATAAAAAGTCCTAAAAAATTCATTGTCTTGGTGAAAAAATGGTAAATAGGCGCCTCGACGATAACAAAAAAATCAAAATTTTTTAAAAAAATATTAAAAAAATTAAAAAAGAAAAAAAAATCAAGAGAAATAAAATCGTCCAATGGTGAAAACTTGGCAATCAAGTGCCTTGGACAAGTATGTGTGGTGAAAACCTAGCAATCTGGCATCACACATAGTGGACCATTCCATTACCTATCAAAATATCATTCTATTCGATCACCCAAGATCCAACCACCATCACCAAGCCTATGTTCCCTGGGTGTTCCACCTATCGTATGCATCGGTTACAAGATCAACCTCATCCCACTTCCTGAGCTTTTGTACATATCGGTTGTATATAACTACTTGTTCTGATCTCATTCAGCTATGCATAATATCCTATCCCAATTATTGAGATTTTCCATTGTTCGTGTATATTGTTTCCATAATAATCCCTTTGTACAACCAAAATGATTGAAAATTAAAAAACAAAAAAGTCCTAAACATTCAAAAATCACACAAAAACTGTAATAAACCCAACCACTAGCATCTCACCTCACCCATTCACTCTACATCACTCACCGCTCCACGCTTCACTACAATTCCTCTTCCCCCCCTTGTCATCACCTTTCACTTCACCCCACCCTTCTCTGCATCACGCAGACACAGTGACTGCAATAACATATTTCACCAAATCACTTTTTTGACCAACTCTCCTCATAGATTTTTCCAGTGAATATCCAGTTTCACAAACAATCCAATCCTAGCTTGTTAGGGTGTATCCTCCCTGTGTCGGCTTATCAAATCCTCTATCACACAATCCTGTTCATGGAGAGAAATTTGGACTGAATGACTACTTGGTCATGCGACCTTTTTATTGATTTTATATTTTTGTGTCAATCGAAACCTACCCACTACCACCCTGATCTTCTATATCTTGGTGTGTCATGTCTGGTGACTATTGGTACATGCATCTTTTGTAGTATGATCTGTTTGTCGGTATCTTTAGCACATTTTTTTTTATCACGCCGTTTGGATAATTCCTGACTTCCTAAGGGCATGATCTAGTACATCTCCATCAAGTCCTTCAACAAGACTTGGGTGTACTTGGTCTCCTTTTGACCGTCATCACATTGGTTCCCTCCTCTCTACATGATCTCCATCTATGCTCCTAAAATTTACCTCATTTTTATAAGCATCTAGTCTATGCAAAGGAACCATGTCATTTGTATTTTCTAACACCCGATGCATACTTCCTCTTGCAATATAAAACTAGGGTGTGCTCTCCAACATTGATACAGATGGATCCCCAAGTCATGTTACTTGCATTTACATTCATGCTTGCATCTTTCATTTTAGAATACTTCTATTTATTCACTTCTCCCTCCTTCTCCCTTCCTCCTCCTTCCTGTTGCGTCCTTTTTCAAGAAAATTCCACAACGCTTCCCTTGTTGCATTCTTTTCTCAAGGGGCACAACCTCATACCCATCGTCACTTCAGCATGACTCCTAGACACCTTCCTTCTTATGGAGCAACTTTTTTTTATTTTCTTTGATGCAATGCCACTTGTGGCACTGCATCAAAGAGGGGAAAATTGTAGACACCTAAATCTGATTACATAGATTCATAATCTAATTTAGTTCCCTCCTAGGGAATTATTGATTAAATATTAAATATTTAATTAATTTATGTCATCCCACTAGTTAAATAATTTAATTAATTAACTATAGTCTAAATTAATTATCTAATGGCAACCCATAGCCAGATAATTAATTAAATCTCCCATTTTCTTCTATTAATTTAAATGAATATAATTTTCCATTTAAATTAATTCCTAATTTTCCCTTTTTATTAAATAATACCTATTTAATCAATTTGAGCACATGGATTCTAACTTTAACCCCTAACTTAACCTATCTCAACCACCTAATCCATAGTTCTAACTCAACCCAACCCCTTCACACATTCTAACCTCTCTTAATTAAGTAAATATCATTACTTAATTAATTTATCCCTCCACTCATTCTCTGTCCTCCCATCACATCCTCCTAATTCTCCCACTTTCCCTCTAATCCAAGCCTAAATTACCTATTAAGCATTTGCACAATCATAATCCATAGATTAAGAATCCTAAGCTAATCCTCAAGTCAAACTCATGTCACTTCCTCTTAACTTCCAACTCCCTCTCCACTTGTCAGGCTTAAATTCCCTTAACCTCCAACCACATGCTTACACCTTTGTCCTCTACTTGCAAATCTTGAGGCTCACAAAGCATTTAATGCTAAATTTGACCTCTTTTCCAAACCCATGTGTCCCCTATGTGGCTCTTATGTGGATACCACATAGGTGCCACCTCATCCAATCCCTTCTTTTCCCTTCGAAAATCTATAAATAGAGGCCTTCTCCTCTTGTATTTCATCTCTCATTTTATGCATTGTTATCATGTTATTTTAGCTCGAAAATCTCATAGCTTTCTTTCATGTTCTTATTTATTTTGTTAAAGAACTTAGAACTCATATGCTAGGATAAATTATTGAATGAATCTTAGTTTCTTTATTGTCTTGCATCTCATTTCATAGTTTTAGATCATCTCCAAGGTGGATTTGAGACTAGTTTCTTCATACTAGTTCTTGAATTCCTCATTCTCTTTCAATCTTGCATTCACATTTGTATGGTATTGGGGATCCTCATTCATTTGTGTTTGAGAGAGCACATCCACACTCCATATTTTGAGAAAATAAAACAACTTAAATAGGGTGCTTACTTGTTTCATGCTTAATCTAATTATATTTGGTTTTCTTTGTTGTTTTCTTTCTCTTTACATGATTTGAATCGATTCTATGTGCTAACCCACTAATATAGCATGTTTGAGCTTTCTCCCAACAGGTTTTAGGCATTAATAATTTATCATACATAGAAATAAATCCAAAATTCCTTGTGTAACATAAGTCTTGATTACAAATATAGATTTAGTCATCTTACCCATCTGACATTCTCTACATATATGACACAAGGGGAGGGAAAAGAGATGGGGCCCAAGGCTCACCCAACTACCAAACCACCTTGCAGAACCAATGTCAAAGCCAAACAACACAGTGAGAGAAGAAAAACACAGAGATCCTTTATATTAACTTGATCAAAATCGTTACATGCCTGGTTGTAAGGCCTTCCCGGTTTCAGCCATATAATCAATGAATTACTCATACAACAAAGATCATAGACCTTTGATCTCAATATCTAAACATTTGCTTTCTTTCTCTAAGAATGATTCCTAAACTAAGAACGTACAAACGAATATATACAAGAGTCCACGAAAGAGGTCGATGCTCAAATCCATAAGTGAGATCCAGATTTAGTTCCACACAGATCCCAATGAGAGTCCTCAAATCAATTAAGCCATAAAAATTAACTGAGAAGTCAACCACCAAATCCAAATCCAAAAATAAGCATTTGGGCAAAGCATGACCGAGCAACAGAGAGACTCGGGCAAAGAACACCCCGAGCAACAGGAAAATAGAACCTGAGCATCAGAAGAGAAACTCGAGCAACATGAGACCCATTGGTAAAGCATGACCGAGTAATAGAAAAAAGCAAGCATTCCTGAGAGACAGAACCTGAGAAACACAGATAGGCATGCCCCAGCAGTAGAACTCGAGCGAAAGAGAACAAATTAAAGAACTATAAGAAAATATCTTTTTGGTTGTGTAGGATTGCCAATGACCCAAGATTCTCCTGCATCAGACACCTGGGGTTACAAGAATTGATTCTCTGAATAATTTATTAGGTACAACCTGAAATGAATCCAAATCAGATTGAGAAATCCAAGATGAGTCCTCAATCGGTCTGTTCATCCACTTTACCAGATATTCCATGTATTCCTTTCCTCTTGTGCTTCTGCCACTTCTTTGTTTCAGAATCTTCTCAACTTCCTCTATCTGTTTCTTTGGATAATCACTTGGTAGAGTTACCTCTTCATCAGGTTCATGATATTCATATAAGTTTGAAATATTGAATATAGGTGATATATCCATGTCATCAGGTAATTCAACTTCATAAGCTTTTCCACTTTCAAATCTTCTTAGTATCTTGCAAGGACCAAATTTATTCATCTTCAATTTACCATATGTTCCAACAGGAAATATTCTTTTGTTCAAATGAACCATTACAACATCACCAACTTAAAATGTTTTATGTCTTCTTGATTTGTCTGCACTATCCTTGTATTTTTGATTACTCTTCTCTAGCTTCAGTTTTACCTCTTCATGCAATGTCTTCATAAATTCTACAAATTCCTCTACTTCAACACTTCTTTTCTCTTGACCAAGAATATCTCTCAAATCTGATATACCTCTTGGTTGTGTGCCATGAATAGTCTCAAAAGGTGTCTTTCCATTACTTCTATTCATTAAACTTTTGTATGAAAATTCTACTTGTGCCAACATCAAATCCCAATTGCCTGGTGTGTCTCCAACTAAGAATCTCAACATATTACCCAAACTTTAGTTTACAACCTTTTTTTGTCCATCAGGCTGTGGGTGAAATGAAGAACTAAACTTCAACTTAGTATCCAACTTCTTCCAAAGTGTTCTCCAAAAATAGCTAACAAATTTACTATCTCAGTCAGAGATGATACTCTTCGGTAATCCATGCAATCTGAAAATTTCCTTAAAGAAAATATCTGCTATATGTACTACATCTAATTTTTTCTTACATGGTATGAAATGTGTCATCTTAGAGAATCTATCCACAACAACAAATATGAAATCATTACCTCTTGCTATCCTAGGTAAGCCAAGAAAAAAATCCATGCTGATATCACTCCAATGTTTCTCAGGAACAGTAATAGGTGTATACAAACCAATATTCTGACTTACTCCTTTTGCAACTTGACAAACTCCACAACTTTTAAAAAATTTCTAAACATCCTTATACAACTAAGGAAAAAAATACCTCTCCTTTAGTAAACTCAATATTTTATCTATACCAAAATGTCTAGCCAATCCACTACTATGTTTCTCCTTAATCAAATTAGTCCCAATTGATCCTCTTGGTATACAGAACTGAATACCTTTGAACAACATATCTTCCTGAATGAAATATTCTTCATAATTACTTGATTTATTGGAATTAGGTTCTCTGCACACTCTCCACTACTCTGAAAAAATCAGGTTCACTTTCATACAAATGCTTCATGTCATCAAAACCAAGAACTTCAATTCTCATTTCGGTCATCAAAGATCTTCTTCTACTCAATGCATCAACAAATCTTTTAGAAACTCCACTCTTATGCTTAATCACAAATGTAAAGCTCTGCAAATACTCTACCCATTTCATATGTCTCTGATTCAATATATTCTAACTACCCCAATATTGTAAAGCCTTATGATCAGTATACAACACAAATTCATTTGGCATCAAGTAATGTCTCCACGTTTTCATAGCTTGAACAACAGCATGTAACTCTTGATCATAGACATAATATTTACTCTTTGCATCATTCAACTTTTCACTAAAGAAAGCAACATGTTTACCTTCTTGATTTAATATAGCTCCAATTACACTTCCACTTGTATCACATTCAACTTGAAATACTTTATTGAAATCAGGTAATGCTAACAGTGGTAATTCAATAACCTTTAGCTTCAAAGCTTCAAAACTCTTATCAGCGCCATGTGTCCATTTGAATTCTCTTTTGTCTCCTCTCATTGTTTTAGTCATAGCATTACAAATAGAACTAAAATTTCTGATAAACTTCTTGTAAAAACTTGCCAATCCATGAAATGATCTTACCTCAGTGACATTCTCTGGTGTAGGCCAATTTAGTATAGCTTCAACCTTTTTAGGATCCATCTTCAAACCATCAGGTGAAATAAAAAAACCCAAATACACAAGCTCTTCTTTCATGAAGGAACATTTCTTCAGATTTATCAATAACTTTTCCTCTTTCAATCGCTGCAATACCTGCCTTATATGCATCAAATGCTCTTCTCTAGTCTTACTGAATATCAAAATATCATCCAAGTATACAATCACACACTTATTCAATAATTTCTTTAAAAATTCATTCATTAACCTCATAAATATACTTGGTGCATTAGTTAAACCAAAGGGCATAACCAACCACTCATACAAACCTTCTTTTGTCTTGAAAGTAGTCTTCCATTCATCACCTTCTCTAATTCTGATATGATGATATCCACTTTTAAAATCAATATTGGTGAAATACTTTTCTCCACTCAAACAATCCATTATGTCATCCATTCTTGGTATAGGAAACCTATACTTCACTATAATCTTGTTGGTTTCTCTAGAATTAGTGCACATTCTCCATTCTCCATTCTTCTTAGGTGCCAATACAATAGGTACTGCACATGGACTCAAAATTTCTTGGATCAGACCTTTGTTCAACAATTCATGAACTTGTCGGTTAAGCTCTTCATTCTCAGTCGGTGTTAACCTATGTGGTTCTTTGTTTGGTAAACTAGCTCCAGGAATCAGATCCATATAGTGACTGATATCCATCATTGGTGGCAAACCATCAGGTAAATTATCTAAAATTATCTCCTTGTACTCAATGAGCAACTTTCCAACTTCTGCAGGAATGTCATCTTTTGTATTCTTACTTGGTTTGTTAGGAATCAAAGCATAACAAATATCATCTCTTTTCTTGAATCCTTAACAAACTGTCTACCTTTCGGCTTCCATCAGACAAAATTTCACAGATGTGCATAAATCATCAACAGATTCTTCAACCAAAGGTAACAAAATTTGCTTCTTACCATTAACCCAAATAGAATATCTATTCAGCCTTCCATCATGTATAGCATGTCTATCATATTGCCAAGGTCTACCCAACAAAATATGGCAACAATCCATAGGCATAATATCACACAACACCTTATCATAATAGTTTCCAATTTTCAGATTCACAAGACATTGTTCACTCACCATTAATGTATGTTCATCCTTGATCCATGAGATATAATAGGGCTTCAAATGTTTCATCCTCTCCAACTACAAATTTGCAACCATTTCTTTAGATGCCAGATTCTTTGAGCTTCCACTATCAACAATCACCTTCCAAACTTTATCTGCAACTCTACATCTGGTCTTGAAAAAACTTTTCCTGATCGGATCTTGCTTATTCTTCTCACTCCATAGTATCCTTTTGATCATGAGATTACTTTCAGGTTCATTGGATGGTTCCTCTTGCACTAAAGAATTTATGCTACTACTACCACCTTTCTTTCTTGCATGTATACATTCAAAGGATTTATGTCCTTCTTCTCCACAATTGTAACAAGTTACTTGGAACCCTTTTCTTCTATATCCACTTTTGGAGTAGTTACCTCTTCCTCAGTATGAACTTCCACCTTTCCATTTAGTCTTTCCTTTGTCTTGAAATGTGTCAGAGTTTGACTTGTCTAGTTCAGATCTACTTTTTTCACCATGAGATCCACCTCTTCCTCTAGGGAATCTACCACCTCTGCCTCTTTGCCTTTTGTTCATATCTTTTGTTCAACTTTTCCTCAGCTTTTAGGGAAAATTGATATGCCTCTTCAATTCCTTCCATCCTGACCAAACTGATTTCATCTTGTATAGAACTCCTCAATCCATTCAGGTATCTTGTTGTTCTTTCCACCTCATATTCAACATGTCTAGACCTGATGTCCAATCTATAGAATTCCTCAATGTAGTCTTTCACAAATTTATCTTTCTACTTCAAGATTTGAATTCTCCTAATAAGGTTAATCTGATAATCACAAGGTAGAAACTTGTATTTCAACTTGTTTACCATCTTATCCCATTACTTGATTTTGTCTTTTCCTTTCTTCTTTCGATCCAATTGCAAATGTTCCCACCATAAGGATGCATGACCTTTCAATTTTTTACATGCAATCTTCACCTTCTTATCCTCTGTTACATTCTCATATTCAAAATACTTTTCCATCTTAGTTATCTAGTCAATCAATTCATTAGAATCCAATTTTCCACTATACTCAGGAGGATTGAACTGAGGTGTGGATTTCAAACTTGTCAAGGCTCTCAGGAATCTTTCTTCTTCCTAAATCATCAAAGGTACAGGTGTAGCTTCACCTTGTACCTCTTCAATTTAATCATCACTAACATCATAAAGATGTCTTCCTCTATGCTGGGCTATCTCAACAACTTCCAATCTAGCAGCCATCTGTCTAAGCATATCAGCTAGACCTGGATCTGCATTTCCTCTCCCACGAACCATCTTGAATCCCTCTACAATTGTAGGTTAGATCACAATCTGTTACCCCACAACAATACCAACTAGGGTTAGGATTTACAAGAAAGGAACTTAGATCTCACCAATTCTCTGATACCACCTAATGTAAGGGGGCCGAGGGGAAAGAGACGGGGCCCAAGGCTCTCCCAACTACCAAATCACCTTGCAGAACCAATGCAGAAGCCAAACAACACAGTGAGTGAGGAAAAACATAGAGATCCTTTATATTAACTTGATCAAAATCATTACATGCTGGGCTGTAAGGCTTTCCTAGTTTTAGCCATATTATCAATGAATTACAATAAGATCTTCATATCAAAGAGATTATAGACCTTTGATCTCAATATCTAAACATTTTCTTTCTTGCTCTAAGAATGATTCCTAAACTAAGAACATACAAACTAATATATACAAGAGTCCACCAAAGAGGCACTCATATCCATAAGTGAGACCTAGATTTAGGTCCACATAGATCCCAATGAGAGACCCCAAATAAATTAAGCCATCAAAATTAATTGAGAAGTTGGACACCAGATCCAACTCCAAAAATAAGCATCTTGGGCAAAACATGAACCAGAAACAGAGAGACTTGGGAAAAGAACACCTCGAGCAACAGGAAAACATAACCTGAGCATCAAAAGAGAAACCCGAGAAACAAGAGACCCATCGGTAAAGCATGACCGAGAAATAGAAAAAAAAAGCATGCCTGAGAGACAGAACCTGAGAAACAGATATAGGCATGCCCGAGCAACAGAACTCGAGCGACAGAGAAAACATTAAAGAACTATAAGCAAACATAGTTTTAGTTGTGCAGGATTTTTCAATGACCCAAGATGCTCCTGCATCAAAATAGCATTCTCTGGTTTTTCAAGTCTCGGTAGTCCTCTTACTCTATTATTCTTACTCACTTTGATTTAGTTGTCAAAATTAACATGACAAAACCTTTTGTGCCATAACCAAACATCTTCAAATTTAGAAAATAGGCAACTCTTCATAGAAGTATCAAGATAAAATAGATTACCTTTAGATTTTTCTCCATTAGCAATCAAATTTCTCTTCTTATCAAATAATTTCACTCTTCCATATTGAAATTCTAGTCGGTGGCCTATATTGTTTAGCTGTGCAACACTCAATGAATTATACTTTAATCCTTCAACCCAATAGACATCATCACATCTTGTGTTATTCAGTAGAATTATAGATCCTTTTCCTTTCACATGATATAGAGCATCATTACCAAATCTAACATAACCTCCATCATGCTTTTCCAAGGAAATAAACTTTAGTGTGTCACTAGTCATGTGATGTGAACAACCACTATCTATAATCCATGTTTTATTCTTACTTGTGATATTAGGGCTCTAGGTTGTTCTTCATAAGAATCATCTTTTATAGAAACATAAACAGCTTCTTTTTCCTCGTTACTCTTAAAAGAATCATCATCACTTAGTCCTTCATTAACATTATAAAAAGATTTCTTAACTTTGTATTTGTAGTCTCTATATCTCCTGAATCTGTTTTCTCTCTTGTCCTTATCTCTGTTATGTTTCTTTTCTTCCTTATCATTCTCTGGACAGTTAGATGCAAAGTGACCAACTTTATCACAATTAAAACATTTATAGGGTAACTTACCTTGGTATTTTCCTTTTCCTCTTTGTAGCCTTCTAGCCAAAAAAGCTTCAAATTATCTTTCATTCTCATCACATTCAGTAAATAGCTCTTCAAGTCCTTTAGTGCAACTATAAAATTTCTCACTAGCACTGCTCAAGTATCCATCTCTAGCAGAAGATTCCCTAGCCTTTCCAATATTTAAAGTAGAATTAAATGTAGATTCAATCTAAGAAGTACTAGGCATACTATTGTCAAAATCATTTAGCTCAAATGTAGTTAACTTTCCAATAGTAGCATCTAGTTAAACATTCATCTGAGGTATAGATCTCAAATCTTGTATAACAGATACACAAATAGCATAACTTGGTAGCAGGGTTCTCTGATGATCATATTTTTCCATTAGTATACAAAGGAAATAGTTTATGAACTATCGGTATCATGCTCACCGAAAGACAGTTTACAGTGCAACCTGACACAACAGTTTGCAGAGGTCACCGAAACTAGTCTTCACTGAAAGATAGGATACAAGGTAAACCAATGACACAATCTTAAGAGTAACCTGATAGAGCAGTTAATAGTGAAAACCAAAGACACGGTTCATAGAGGAACCCGACATGCAAGTTCATAGTGAACACCGATAGATAGTCGACAGAGCAAACCAAAAAGAAGAATGTCTACAGAGACATCATAGAGGAAAGACTACAGAGCAAACCGAGCACCAGTCTACCGAAAGACAGTTTTATTCCAAGAAATGTGGATCTGAATTATACGTCAGATAAAACAATTAAGTTTTATATTCATCTTTAAAGCATATATTTAAAACCATTTCTTGAGGGACAAGCAAAGCAAATGTAATTGTTTTAATCAATCTAACTGATTGTTAACATGCAAACTAGGAGATCACGGTCAAGTTGTAAACCTTTGATCATAGAGTTATCTTTGAAAAGTGTGAAACCTATTTAGGTCAATCTAATTTATAAATAGATGTGTAATCAATCAGGACAAGATGATGTGATAATGATTGTAGCTGAGGAGCACATCTATGGATCAGATACATAGTTTTATGTAGAAGGAGAGCAAAATATGAAATAGGTTATAAAGAACTAGATTCAAGGCTACTGAGTAGAACATAGGTATTAATTAATCACTATAGGTGATACATTATACATGTGAACTTAAAGGATCTGTACTCATAAATTCAGGATTGCATTTAATCAAGTCAATAAGTATTTTTGACTACATTCTAATAAGTATAGAAAATAGAAGAAATCCTTTAAGAAGGTGGATTTAACAATCCTTTGTAAATCTATTAATGAGTGCACACTAAATAGTGTTGCTAAAGTTCTTAACAGAGTAGACCTTAACCAGTCTAAACATGTTACTCCTAACACAGTAAGATCATCAGAAGTGATCAAACTTGTAAGCCTTAATCGACCCCTTCCATTATGCAGATAGTGAAGTTTTGTGGGTTTCATCCCTACCACAGTTTTTACCTTCTAACATGGGTTTTCCACGTTACCAAATCTTGTGTCATGTGTCATTAAATTTCATGAATGTTTCTATGAATGTTTACATGCAAATTGAGTTTATGATTTGATATTACATACACAAAGATAGAATAACAGATATGGTCAGTAATGCAAGGAATTGACTACTAAAGGATAAAGGTTAATTGATAAAAAGTTTTAAGGGTATTGATTCACCACTCCCCTCTCAATACACACCATTCCATTATTCCAACAATTTGTATCAGAGCTAGATCTCTTATTTGAAAAATTTTAAATCACTTGAGAGAAAAGATCATACAATGGAAAGGTATAAGCTAGACAAGAGTATCGAGAATTAGAAGTTAGAGATACAGATCTTCTATGAGAAATAGAAAGTAGCTAGAATCAAGATGAGAGAGCTACTAGATGAAAGAAATGTTATGAGATCTCACTGTAATGAAACAAACTATCATGAAGAAGACATACTTGATTTATTTGAGTCATCATGATCTACATCTTGCAATACATTAGACACATCTGAAGGAAGCATCACAAGTTTGAATGAAGTCAATCAACATTTGACAGAACAAGTAAAGATATTGCAAATTGGTCAAGTGACATAGATGGTAAGGATGATTGATGTTATGAACAATGCTAGACACACTGAACAAGAAAGCACATTAGCTATTGATGACAGGAGGAAGATCATTGAAAATCTACAAGAAAGAGAGTCAGAGATACAAATACTTACTGAACATCATCATGAGATCACCAATCAAATAGTTCTTATGATTCATGAGGAAAACCGACTAAACATAGAACTCAATGGGAAATTGGAAGCTATTGGTGAGCTAAGAGAAGAAAATGAAAGACTGAAGCATGAAGTGAGAATTCAGAAACAACACAATGACATGATCAAGAAAGCTGAAGAAAGCACCAAACGAATGGATGATTTTTTGGATGGACAAAGAAGAGTCAACAACAATACCAGACTAGGGTATAATGAGCATGTAGAATCATCAAATCAATTTTATCACAAAGATGTCTACACAAAACCAAGACCAAGGACGCTGTCATGCAATCACTATGGAAAACTAGGCCACACATCAAATGTTTGTAGGAGAAAAGATAAGGGTATTCCTAAATCCACATCTACATTCATAGGAAATTGTTATAATTGTAACAAGCATGGACATAAAGCATATGAATGTAAATCTAAGGTGAAGGAACCAAAGAAGGAAACCTACATGGAAAATTATTGCCCTACTTGCAAAATGCATGGGCACACATCTCTTAAATGTAGGAAGAAGAAAAGGAAAGAATGGAAGCCAAATGAACAAGATAATTCTTATCAACTAAGAAGAGTCGGTAACTCATATGTTTGGGATTACAATACATGGGAAAATTTCACATGTGGTAGATATGGACACATAGAAGAAAATTGCATGAGAAAATGGATGAGAAACACTAGAAGCTGGACTAGCCTCGGAATGACATACTTACACTGTCATAGGGTTGGTGATCTAAGCAAGGACTGTAGAGACCGAGTGACAGAGACAAGAAATTTTTCCAATGGAAATACCATTGAAGACATTAGGAAGATGAGAAACAAAATTTTGAGGAAAGCTACAAACACTGATGATGCTAGAACAAGCAATGCAAATAGTGACACCTTATCCAATGGATCTGGTGATATCACTACCCCCACCTAAGTAGAACAATTAAGTATGGAACTGCACTATACCAAGCCATATTTTACATCAATTCCATTATACATTCATAATATGCCAAATTAGCATGAATAAAGATGCACTATGGTATTACTTGTTATGACTTTGTGAATCTAATCTCGTCGGTCAATGCATACCGAGAATCATCGGTGGATATATAAAAGTTGAATTGTTAATACATACCGAGAATCATCAATATACATATAAAAGCCAAGTTGTCAATACAAATTGAGAATCATTAGTAATCATGTAAAAAGACAATTGAGTCTTCGCTTCATACTGAGCAGCGTCGGTGAACATGCAAAAAGTAAAGCGAGTTGACACTTACCCCGAGCTGAGAAATTGGCATGTTACCCGAGTGACTCCATCTTTGACACCCAACAAGTAGGTAAAGAATTAAATGGGCCACTTAGGGCACCATCTATAAAAGGACGATGGAGACCTCATTTAATTCACCAATATTTGAGAGCAAAGAACAGAGCGACCAAAGTTGAAAATATTGCAGAGAGATTCACGAGTACCTTCACAACAACTACGACAAATTCTGATCTTCAACAACTACATCAAAACAAGTGAGTAACTAAGACTCACTGAGATCATAGTTTATTTTATGGGAAAATCCCTAAATTCACAAAATTATGGAAACCACATCCCGTGTAACCAAGATCAAGAATGCCAAAGACAATAAGGTCAAACTGATCAAGAAATCCAGCTGTGAGGAGCCACATTACAAATTCTTCCCCAAGGTTGCCTCACAACCCAATGACGCTGGAGCATCATCAAGTATACCACCTAGGGTTTTTCTCGCTAGATTGCCAAGATAGGAGATCTTGAGGTTGAGCAAGCTTATAAGAAGCTTTGCCTAGATGGAACCATCAAGGACGAACATAAACACATTGAAGTGAAAGGGCTAACAAATTCCCTAACGTTCCTAAAGGATTTTAAAACTGAGTGGATTAGGATAGTACTAAGTAGTGTACATGACCAAAAGATGTGTCTAGACGAGCCAAAATAGATCACTAGAGATGTGATACACGTAGTGACCAGTTATCCAATAACTGACAAGGCCAAGGCACTCAAACACCCTTCTTTCCCGAGATTGAGAAGATGATAGGTGCAGTATGGGATGGCAGAGGATTGAAGGTAAATTCCATAACCGATCCAGAACTAAAGTTCAGTGCATGTGTATTAGGATATAAGATATTCCAAGCTAGCCAATTAAAAAACATTGTAAGTGGAGCTGTTGACACCACCCATAAGATTGTAAAGAAGGGACTCCAACTGGATCTATCAGAACTTCTATTGAATAAATTGGAGGAGAACATGAGGACCATTAGATCAGGAAGGTCTAACTCATGTAAGTTTAGTTCACTCATCATGTGCATATTTTTCTACTTTCAAGACTTCTTCCCATCTGTTGGTAATGTTAATTGGGACACTACCCGACCAGTGATAATACAAATTAGTGAGTTTATCAAGTCACTAGGGGACAAATTTACATCAGTTATGGATGAATATTTCACTAGATTCAAAGACAAAATGTAGAAAAGGATGAGGATACCAGAACAACTAGTGGATCAATTTAAATATGACATTTGTTTCATGGTGGACACTAACACAACTTTGATCAAACCAGCTATACCGAGGACAACATGGTTAGCACCACTTGACTATGATATAAACATAGATCAAGCCACAAATGATATTGAAGCATTGTTGAATGAACCACTGGATAAATATTTACCAAGGTTTGGAACCTATGAAGAAGTTAAGGCCAGAATAAAAATAGGCTTAGTTGTTAAAAAGATAGAGAGAAAGAAAACCAAGATGGTAAAGACACTTGAAAAGAAGTTGTCGGTGAATGAAGAAGAAACAAAACAAATAGAAGACACCGAGGGACAGTCACCCAGTGAAGTTGAACAAGTGAGTGACTCTGAATCAAAAGAGTCTGATGCACCACCCCTAAAGAATCCAAGAACTACTGCTACATCTAGGATGAGGATTTAGACAACAAAAGATGCAAGTTCATCACAGGTGAAGAAAGGACAAGTGAGGACTTATAAAAGAAAGCCTCAAATCGATAAAACATCAGAACCTAAGAGGAGAAGAAGACTAATCTGAAGGAAGAAATATAAGGAAGACACAGAGCAGAATGAGATTGAACAAGCACCCTAACCTGCAAATAATAAAGTTGCTAAAATAATTGATGAGGTTGTTGCATCAATCACCAGAACAAGTGGCATATCACATGCTAAGGTTAGACAATGAATAAATCTGAATGCCGAGGATCAGAATAAGATTGAAGAAGCCATCATTCAAGCAATGATCACATTCAAGTATATACCTATATAGCTTGATAAGATGATGCCACAAGAACTTCTAGATAGGTTATTATCACGGTGGACATATGCACTAAAATTTGAAAAAGAGATAAGGGAAAGATCCCTTATTTCTATGATGCCACCTGAGTTAAAAATGAAAGAAATTGAAGAAATGATGAATTTACATTCAAAGTTCTCAACAAAATTGAGAGCCTACAAAGTACTATAGGTAAGCTTGATTGAGCTTGACAAAGAAAGTGATGATACTTGGAGAAAAATACTCCATCCACCTAAAGAGGATTGATGCCTTGAGAGAGTATTAGAACTTACCGAGAAGCCTCAAAATGAAGAGAAAAAGGCTACACCAAGCCCTGAACACATCCTAATAAAGGATGCTGAGGATGTCACTTCAGTTGAATTGAACATAGAAGCAAGTAAAGAAATGGATGTCATACCTCAAATTTTTCAGTCATTTAGAGACACAACAGATGTCACAATCCAAAATGTGACAATAATAGATATCACTGAAGATCCTGTCGATGAGATAAAGGCAGATGAAGATATCACTAGTGCCACTAAGAAAACCAAGGAACAAGACACGACAATAGATGCTGCACAGGTTAATATACCAGGCCAAATGCCATTATTGATAGAAGCTATCAATATCATCTCAGAAAAGGAGAAGTCACCCGACCATGATGCAAGCATACCCAAGGACAAGGGTGAAGAGGAGAAGAAAAACACAAATGAAGAACAAAAAGAAATAGATGGAGAGAAGAAAGATAAAGGCGAAGAAGAGAAGAAAGGTGATATCACTCCTAAGGATACCAAAGGAGAAGTAGACACTGAGAAACAAGATAAAGGTACACATACTGCAAAGCCTTCACCAAGTACATTAGAACAAGCAAAGGAACTTGTTATGGTACTACATACAAGTCCCTCCACAACTCTTCCAAAGAAGAAGAAGAAAAAGAATAAGAATCTAGTTACATTGGATGAAATCATTGAAATACCATCCTGTGATTCGAGGACATTAGATCTAGAATCACTTACAAAGTATGCAAAATGTTGTAAAATAAAAGCTATCCAAGATAAGTTCAAAAAGGAGACAAAGGACACTTAGGTACTAGAAACAACCAAGGATACATTATTGTAGATTGTACCCGATACCGACATTGATCAAAATGCTCCTATACTTGATCAATTAGC
The DNA here is from genome assembly GCA_018584345.1 of Thuja plicata. Classification (NCBI taxonomy): domain Eukaryota; kingdom Viridiplantae; phylum Streptophyta; class Pinopsida; order Cupressales; family Cupressaceae; genus Thuja; species Thuja plicata. The sequence continues at coordinate 2,162,167 of MU227169.1, forward strand.
ACTTCTTACTGAAGCCATCACATCACAAAATGTGGATGCAGAGAAGACAATAGAAGAATGTGCAGAGCAGAAGTACCAATACAAGTTGACAGAGAAAATCAGCCAAGAAGTGGCCAAGAACAAGGTAAAGCTATCTGAAACTAGTTAATGCCATGGAACCAATCATTTCAGAAGCTATAACCTTAGTTCAAAAGTTATGCACAATAGAGCAATTCACTAAGGATAATAGTGAAAAGATTACAAAGATAGATGCAGATCTAAATGCTAGTGCACATGGTCTTACAACCAATGACAATGCATTTAAGTTGTATTATAAAAAGATTATTGAAGCTAAAAGGTTGAGACTTGAGATTATAGAGGCAGAATCCAAATTTAGAGATGAGGTAACCGAGCTACATGCTCTACTGTTACCGAATCTTACATTATTGCAATAACATATGACAACGACAAGACAATTGATTTCCACCCCGGAAATGTCTATAACAAAAATCATATATGATATGCATGCAAGAATCACCTTAGAGATCATGACCCTTGACCACCTCAGAGAACAATGGGAGAAACAAATGGATGACATTCAAACATCCCCACATTTTTGACAAATTGTAAGTATGACACCTTTGTCATTATTATAAAAAAGGGGTAAATGATATGATATGATATGATAAAAGAGGGAATTGATATGATACAACGGAAAATTATTTGGTGTAATAAGGGGGAAATATATGTATAAAGGCAAGTATATATACATGTACATATACCGAGGCATGCACATAAGGGGAGTCATATTGACAAGGTAAACACATGGTGTATATACTAAACATTTTAGTTTTGCACATATCAGTTTTTTGATACTAATGTCAAAGAGGGAGATTGATGATGATATTTTTCTGTTAATATACAAAGGAAATAGTTTATGAACTATCGGTAACATGCTCATCGAAAGACAGTTTACAGTGCAACCCGACACAACAGTTTGCAGAGGTCACCAAAACTAGTCTTCACTGAAAGACAAGATACAAGGTAAACTGATGACACAAGCTAAAGAGTAACCTGATAGAGCAGTTAATAGTGTAAACCAAAGACATAGTTCACAGAGGACCCGACATAAAATTTCATAGTGAACACCAATAGACAGTCGACAGAGAAAATTGAAAAGCATAATTTCTACAGAGACATCACCGAGGAAAGACTATAGAGTAAATTGAGTACCAGTCTACTGAGAGACAATTTTATTCTGAGAAATGTGGATCTAACTTACACGTCAGATAAAAATAATTAATTTTTATATTTAGCTTTAAAGCATATCTTTAAAACCATTTCTTGAGGGACAAGCAAAGAAAATCTAATTGTTTTAATCAATCTAACTAATTATAAACATGCAAACTAGGAGATCAAGGTCAAGTTGTAAACCTTTGATCATAGCGTTATCTTTGAAAATCGTGAAACCTATTTAGGTCAATCCAATGTATAATAGATGTGTAATAAATTTGAACAAGATGATGTGATGATTATTGTAGCCGAGGAGCGCATCTATGGATCAGATACAAATTTTTATGCAAAAGGACGACAAAAGATGAAATAGGTTATCAAGAACCAGATTCAAGGCTACCGAGAAGAAAAGAGGTATTAATCAATCACTATAGGTGATACATTATACATGTGAACTTAAAGGATCTGTACTCAACAATTTAGGATTGCATTTAATCATGTCAATAAGTATTTTTGACTATATTCTAACAAGCGTAGCAAATAGAAGAAATCCTTTAAGAAGGTGGATTTAACATTCCTTTGTAAATATCTTAACCGAGTGCACACTAAACAGTGTTGCTAAAGCTATTAATAGAGTAGACCTTAACTAGTCTAAACATGTTACTCCTAACAAGGCAAGATCATCAGAAGTGATCAAACTTGTAAGCCTTAACCGAGCCCTTCCATTCTCCAGATAGTGAAGTTTGTGGGTTTCATCCCCACCATAGTTTTTACCTTCTAACATGGGTTTTCTGCGTTACCAAAACTTATGTCATGTGTCATTACATTTCATAAATATTTATATGAATGTTTACATGCAAATTGAGTTTATGATTTGATATTACATACACAAAGACAAAATAACAAATATGGTCGGTAATGCAAGGAATTGATTACTAAAGGATAAAGGTTAATTGATAAAATTTCTTAAGGGTACTGATTCACCCCTTCCCTCTCAGTACGCACCATTCCATTATTCCAATAGCTCTCAATATTTTTCTTGTAACATCATCCTCTGTTATTATACCACTAACTCCTATGATAGAAGTAACAATCTCTTTAAGTCTTGTACTGCACTGAATTATGTTCTCTCCTTTCTTCATCCTCATAGAGTCAAATTTTCCTCTCAAGCTTTCTGCTTTAGCTTTCTGAACATGTTGATCTCCACCATATGTCAAAAAAATCTTATCCCACATATATTTCATAGTAGTACATCCATCAAGCTCATCATATTCTTGGTTGGTAAATGTAGAAGAAATCTCAATCATAACTTGTGTGTTCATGTTTCTGTCTTTTCTCACTGATTGTTAAAGGTGTTGTAGGCAGTGCTACATATTCATTCTCAAGATAGTAAAGTGCATAATCTCCTACTCTAGAGAGATGCAACCTCATTCTACTTTTCCATGTAGAGAAATGACCCTTACTCAGCTTTGGTGCTTCCATTGTATACATCTTTAGATATTAACTCAAGTCCTTTAAAATTATCACTTTAGAGTAACAAAGATCTGATACCAATTGTTGGTCCTTTTGAGGGGGGGGGGGGAATAAAAAAAAAAAAAACTTAAACTCTTAAAACTGAACTCACCGACTCACTCAGTAAATACTAAATATAGTAAATAATTAATTCACTAAATAACTCAATAACTCAAGCAACAATCAATCATTCAACATCAAATTAACCATGTAAAAATAAGATATAACTCATTGACACATGATTTAATGAGGAAACCCAATTGGGAAAAACCTCTGTGAGAATTGTAATCCATAATAAAATGTACCCATCTAAAGTACGCTCGGTTAAGAACTTATCATGTTAAAGATTACAAAAACATTTGCTAAATTGACCTTGTTAGGGGATTTACCTCAGATCTGTTAGGATCTTCACCCTGTTAGGAGTGGTCTTGTTAGAGGTCTTCAAATACTCTTTTGGAATCTCACCTAAGTCTAGGTTTTACAAATAGGATGGTTAAATCCACTCGGTTAAGAGATTTCTATGTTATAAATATTAATAAGCAATAGTAAACTTTGATCTATAAATATAAAAACTCACTATGCTTGTATGAGATCCTTTATGCTCAATTGAATACTAGCATCTCATACTCCATTTATCTTTTTCTCAGACTAGAGATTCGTCAATCTATCTTTCTCTATTCTTCTCGGTAAATGTCCTTTGACTTCTTTCCTTCTCTATTCAATTCGCCAACAACCTTACACTATTTTTTTAACCACCTAAATTTGGTCTGTTCTAACTATGGACCCTATTTTCCCTAAGTGTGATCATACCCTTGATTATGTCCAAATGACCCTCTTACTGCTTGGCATAATTCTTTGAATCAATTTAATGTCCTAGGTGATTTTTATCACTAAATTATATTAACTATTATAGCCATACAATTTAAATCAATTCAAACCAATTAAATCAAACGAAAATCAAACATGGCTATAGTATTAAATTATAAAAGAATTAAATAAATCCCTAAATCAAATACCCACTTGCAATTAACCCATTCCCGTAGCCTATTTAATTTAATTAAAATGGCTATAGTCCCCTAATTATTTAAAAGCAATTTCATTGTTTAAATAATTAATTCCTATATTGTTAAATGAATTAAATAAGTTTAATCCATTTATTAATATTCCCCTAAACCCCAACCTAACCTATCTCAACCACTTCTACCCTGGGTTCTAACCCTTCTCAACCCATTCACCCTTGCTAATCTAATCCTAATCCTAATTCTAGTCCTAACCCACCTCCTAATGTTGTCACATTCCATTAAAGAATGCTTAGCAACTCAACCCACTTGAGAAAGTCCACTTTCTCAAGTTGGACATTCTTAAGGTCCACCTTCTCAAGCCAACCTCTTACACCCTCCCTTGCTTCTTTAAGGCCTTCATTAATGCCTTATTAATGAAAGACACCTTAAGCCTATGTCTCTCCCATGCCTTATTAATGCCTTGGGCATTAATGGTTCTTACACCTCCATTTATGAGTCTCCTAACTCATAAATTCACCTTGTCCCCCCTCTCTCTCTCCCATTCTTCTATAAATTGAAGCCATTTTTGAGAGTAAATAAGCCTTCATCTTAGATTAAAAATACATTGTTGTGCTGTTGGATTAATCCTAGACTAGTATTTCACTCTTTATTTCATGCTTTTTCCATTGTTATTATTCACATACTTAGAGCTAGAATGTTTGTTTCACTTCTTTTTAGCTTGTTTTTAACTAAAAATCTTTCATGCTAGGTTGTATTCGTCACTGATTGTAGCATATTCTGAGGGCTAATATGTTACTAATCATACTATTCCTAGTTAGCAGGCAATAGGTTGATATTAGTGGGTTTTATATGCTTTATCTAACCTTTCGAGCTAATGGAATGACTTATTGAGTGTTTGTGTCTTTCTTAACAGGTTCCCAAATACACACACACATTTCTGGTGCCCACCGTGGGGCCCAATTTTCAACTTGGACTCATTTTATAACATTTTTTTTCCAATTTGCATGCTCAGGATTCAGACACAGGATCATTTTTAATCATTTAGGATCGCATCCTGGATACGCCATCGCACCGTGGAAAAGTCAGATTGCATACGAGATTTTTTGGATTGTTTCTTGTTTGAGCTCACATCTGGTTAGCAAGGGATCATATTCAGAGAATAAGCTCACATACGGTATACTATGTCGTATTTACTAAAATTTCAAGATCGCATCTGGTTAAAAAGTTTGAGCATCTCGTTTGCCTAACCCCTAACATTCTAATAAGTGGTGTTTTTGATGATTTGCAGCTTAACAAGTGTTTGCAGGGTATTTTTGAAGGTTTTTATGGGAGTTTACACCAACAGATACTAACATGGTTTTATAGGTTGCCAACCCCCATCTTGACTTCTATTTCCTTGCTTTCCAAACTTAAAACCATTTATCCACTTGCTAAAACAACCAGATAATATACTCTTTTCCTCTTGAGGAAAATCATAAAGTCAGACGTTGTCTTATCATTTGTGATGAAATTGGGGATAAATAAACAAAGTAAACACATCGTCTAAATCTAGAAACAGTAAATGAACAAAACAAAGCACTAAATATGTGAGATTAATTGAACAAGTTCAATTGCTTAATTCTTTTTGGATCTGAAATTGAACAACACAAATCATTAAATCATTGTGGTAATTGAACAAGGCAAAATTTCCCTTTCAAGCATCCTGTTTTCTTTAAAATAGAAACAATTAAATCAAGCTCAACATAACTTGAGGGAATGAACTCTGTTTTAAGTGCTTTGGGAGAAAATGGCTTAGATTAGGAGAGTATGCTCTTCTTCCTCAGAAGAATCAGAAATCTAGACATCCAAAGCTTGCCAATCCTGGTTACATATCATTTAAACAGTAGAGGGCCTGCCAGTTGAGGAAAAAATCTCCCGGGAATGACCCAAGTGAGGACAGGTCTTACACTGACCCTTCCATCTCACTATAAATAGTTTCTTCCTCGTAGGACAAAGCCTGGGAAGACGGAACTGGTTTTGTTCTTGGAATTTTGACATCATTCCTTAAACATATCAAGGTATATATAGAGTGGAGCCACTTGAATCTTTCTTGTGAGACTATATATATTCAGGTACTCATAGGGCTATACGCCTCAATTTTGCCTTGTGCAATTCTATGGGGGACAGTTTTGAATGGATTGCCCAATAATTTACAAAAAATTCAACTAAAAGTATACCCGATTCATCCCCGAAAGGGTGATAATCTTTGTGCAAGGCAAAAAGTAATTGCCCCAAGACACTCGTCATATTGTACCCTCACTTGCGTTTGAAGTCGGCTAATATAGCATCATGACTGGAGCCATTGCGTGCTTGGTGATGGCTGTATTCTGATTAGCATTTGAGTGTGTACCATAGTCAATGAGCAAATATTTTCATCCTCCACTTAGAAAATAGGACAAAAACAGTGTTTGTTTTACCCTCTTAACAATGCAAAACTGTTTGACGTGTCAAAAAGATCATTAAAAAGATAAGCTCCTCAAAATAATCAACAAATTTCAAACCCTGGAGTACAAGTGTTTTTCACTTCTTACAACACCTCTCGATGCGATCTGGAAATAAGCAACTTCACGCACTTCAAAAACAAATTTTTCAAAATTTTTCAAAATTGACAAAGACATCATAAGATCGTATCCTATTTTTCCTAGGTCACATTCAGTGTTTAGGATCGCATCTGGTATATAGGATCGTATTTTGTCAGCAAGAAATTGTATCCAGATTCTAGGATCGCATATGGTACCATCAGAGGCTCATATTTGGGAGCTCGCATTCAGGACAGTGGGCACTTGTAGCATTTTTTCTTAGGAAGTCTCAGTAGATTAGGAAACTATAAGAAATAACAATGGAAGATCAAAGGAACATAAACAATCCAAGAGAGTTAGAAAATGGAGAAATGTTACCATGAAGACCAGATCTAAGAGCATTCATCAGACGAGCCAAAGACAAGAGAGACAAGATTTTTTATAAGGGGAAAAGCAAAAAAAAACCCCTTTGTGATATTATGAATGAGGCCATAGCCTAAAGAGAAAATAGAGAGAGAGAGTGCAAGATGCACATTACAATAACTTCTTAATGGATCATTCTTC
>MU227169.1:2175258-2197611 GCA_018584345.1 Thuja plicata
ATAAACTACTTTCCTTATTAAGGAATTACATAAAAAGAGTTGTCCTCCCACTAGAGGACAAAATACATGTAGGGATTCCAAATGAATCTCCTAATTAAAATATAAGTAAAGATTAGATATTCTAACAGAAACCCTTTTTTTCTCTTTAGTTGGTTCCTGCTGTCTCTTCTGGTCTCCCTGTTGTTATTTCAAAATGCTTTCGAGACGTCCACCTTGCATGCTTAGTCAGTCTTTCATGATCAGTTCAATACGTATGGTCTACCCATTTTCTATCAACAACTTGGTTCCCAACTCACTATCAGGGCATTCTAACCCTTTGACACTAGAATCATTTACATCCACCAACAACAAACAATTACCTCTACCTAGACATGCCCACTTGAACGATCTAAAATCCTTACTTGCACTATTGGAAAATGTTAACAAAGTTGAGGAACAAACTTCATGGTTAACGCAAGATGCAACTAGTACACGACTAAAGGATCAAAAGTGCCTCCTAAAACACCACACTTTCAAGGAGAAACTTCTCGCAGTTCCCTTTTTGATCTAGATTCACCTCCAATGGATAGAAATGCTAACAAATGGAGTAAGGCCTTTGAGGGTTATAATGATGGAAAACAAGCACAATCCGAAGGCATGGAAGAGGAAGAAAGACCCAAGTTTGAACATAATCCGTTTGGGTCAGATAGTGAAGAAGAGATCCCTGAAGACAAATACGAGAAACTCAAACAAAGTAAAAGGATCCACAAGCTATTGGAATGGATAATCAGTGATGATAAAGAAAAGTTCTTCCTCCATCTAGCATCCACAGGTGTCAAGTTACCCAAGGATTATAATGTGGAAAATCTCAAAAAGGAGGTCCCAAACCCGATATCTATTCTCACCAAACAGCTCAATCTAATGCAAACGGAGCTCACCAACCTCAAACAAGAGAAGGAGAAACCCAAAAAAAAATACTCTTTGGATGCCATTTGTCCATTTCCTTTCGACAAGAGTATCACTATGGTCCCATTTCCTCCTAATGTGGCAAGGCCAAAGTATGACAAGTACACGGGAGAAACTGATCCAAACGACCATGTAAGGGAATTCTGTGCTCTAAGCATTGAGTACATGCACGAACCCAATTACCTCATGCAACTATTTCCAGGAAGTCTAGGAGGTAATGCCATGGAATGGTTTTCAAAATCAAACCCTAAGGTCAAGAAATTCGAGGAGTTGATGCAGTGGTTCATTCAACATTACTCCTACAACATCCAACATGACGTCATTATGATGGATCTATGTAACACCAAACAGAAAACTGGAGAATAATTTACACACTTCCTACAAATATGGAGGAAGATTTTTGCATGATATTCAAGGGTCATTCCCGAAATGGAGAAGATGGAAATATTCGTTAATAATATAGTGTCTAAACTAAGCTATGCTCTACAAATGCAAGACTCTCCTAGCTTCGATAGGATGATTAAAAATGCCCTCCGTATTGAGGAAGTCATGGTAAAAAAGGGAGAGATCACCCTTCAAAATGAAAACAAAGGTAGTAGCTCCAACTCCAAGCCTAAAGGGTGGAAGCAAAACAAAAATGTTCTTAATGATAGAGTAGTTGATTCCTCTCACATTAATTCTAAACCCAAAGCATTCAATGTAACCAATGGAATGAAAGAAAGCAAAGAGGCTAAATTAACACCTCCTGTTCCCAAAATGAACAATGATAACAACAAGGAATGAACCTAGACTTCAAAACCTCATAGAGCATTCACTCCTTTGGGGGAACCCCTTGAGACTGTTTTGAAAACACTGGTGGATAACAAAGTTCTTACGATTCCTGATTCAAAACCGTGGGAACCAATGGTCAAACCCAGGTGGTGGGATGATAACTCCTATTGTGTCTTCCATAAAAACAAGGGACACAAGACCAATAATTGTCTCAAACTCAAACATGTCATCCAAGACCTCATTGAAGGAGGTAAGATCAAAGTCAATAGACATACTACCAATGAGGATCATACAACATTCAACAAACCCTTTCCTAATTATAATCAAGGAGAAACATCTAAAGGGAAAGGTAATGAGGTAAAATACACCTATTCCAAGAGTGACAATGTGATCAATATGCTCAGCATTAAAAATAAATCTGTCATTGTGATCACAATTAAAGGTGCCTCATCCTCCTCAAATGCTGTAACACAGAGCTAGGCATAGGTTACAATCAAAGGACCTCTAAAACCAACATCAACACCCAAGGTTCCTATTGTAACTATTCCTAAACCAGCAACAAAACATGTGGTCACCATCCTTGGGGAAAAATATGACTTGGTAGACCAATTGTAATGAACCGCTGCCAAAATTTCCATCTTTGAGTTGCTCAAGATATCCACTGTGCATATAGAAATCCTAGAACAAGCTCTACATGCTGATAATGTTCCAAAGGATATCGATATAGACAAATTTAAAGTGATGGTCAATCACATCTCAACGCCACACTACCTATCCTTTTCAAAAGAGGATGACAAGTCATTGACCCATCCACACAATCAACCCCTCCATATTGAATTCCTTATTCATAGATCCTGTGTTAGACGTGTATTGATAGATGGAGGCGCAGGGTTGAATATCTGTACAATGGATCTCGTCAAGAGACTAGGTCTCTCAGAGAAAACAATTGACACTAGAAACAAGATCACCATCAAATCTTATGACGAGGAAGAAAGATCCTCCAGGGGTCTTATTTCTCTCCCTATCAGAGTTGGACCAATTGAAAGGGATGTCATATGTCAAGTTCTAGATTTACCCCTGGCCTACAATATTCTACTCGGTAGACCATGGATTCACGAGATGCAAGCTGTACCGTCCACTTATCACCAATGCATCAAGTTCCCACATAATGGGATAGAAGTGATGATTCTTGCAGATGCCAACTACACTTGCAACAATATCAAAGTGGGTAGCATGATCCCACACAACAAAGAGGCTATGGATGTAGTTTCTCCTGAAACAACCAAGGACATGGTTATGAAGAGTTTTAGCAAAACTTTGAAACTTGAAGAAATATGTATGGGAGAGTACAAGCTGGACCTGACTCCCTCAATGATAGAACTTCCAGTATCACCGAGATCCTATGGAAAACCATCATCAACATTCAAACCTCTAGCATTCAAAGAGCTAGATGTACACAAGGCAACTGGCATGATAAAGGCATCCACATCTTCTTCAGATAACACATAAGAACATGCAGTCTTGGACTAGCTTTACAAAGGAGAACCAGTGGACTCTGAATTCAAATATGTGAAGATATCCCCAGAGCAGTATGGAAAGGGATATGATTTCCTCAAACAAATGGGTTACAAAGGAAAGGGACCTCTAAATGACATAGGATGAGGGATCATTGAACCTATTCCCATGGAGTTCCACCTCAACAGAGATAAAATAGGACTGGGTTTTAATACTCAATCCAACAAACCTACTTCAAAAGAGAGTCCACCTTCTAAAATAGGGAGTGATAGAATAGATGAGATGATATTGGAACCATGACCTTATGAGAGATTACTACATATTGGTACATAGAATCCTGAATATCAAGGAGAGCGCTATGTACCTAGCTTTGAGGTACCACAAGATCTTCACACTCCTTTGCTAGCAGAACCTCCCATTCAAGAGGTAGGAGACACCATAGCTACAATCACTCAAGAGGAACCTCGACCATAGAATTTACATCCTAACTGGGGGCAATTAGTCACAATTTCACATGTCCTCGATCTACCTCACTTTGATCTATAAGAAGCTAACCGAGTCTATCAAATAAACATTGCTGAATATTTAAATAGATCTGATGATGATGTCATGGACTCTCATGACTATGAGTGGGATCGGCTATCTATTGCCTCTGAAGATATTGAAATAGATATAATTCACATGTTTGTAGCTTCCTCAGCTCCTAGTAAACAACCTAACACTCCTTTCAATGATACAGATCCTCCTAAAGTAGAAGAAGAGTTCATTCCCGCGATCATTGATGGAGACACTGGTGAATACATAAGTCTATGAGAATTTCATAGGCTACAAGCAAGAAGCCTCCTTTTACAAAGGGATGATGATGAGATTTCTACTGATGAGTCACTAGAGTTTGATCCATATATGACTGACAACGACCCTTTTGACAACGATCTCGATCTTATTGATCTAAATATCAAAGAAATTAACTTAACAGATCATGTCATGTCGGTTAATAGTCTTAATGCTAACACAGTGCTGTCCTTCCCAGAATCTGACTCCCTAAAATTGGTACTTCCAGACCTAATTGATTGGATTGAAATCGATCCTACTCTTATCCTTGACTTTTCCAATGACCACTCCCTAGCTTGTTATCTTAATGCTTGTGAACCTTACCCTTCTTCCACCAATGCAAGGAGCGAGAACATGTCACAGGAGGATATCAAGTTTCTTAGTCACAAACAGAGGAATAAAAAGAAAAAGTGGACTGACGGTGAAAACCACTCTATGGCAGTATCAAATCCAAAAATAGTAAAGAAAAAAGACGTATCAGATGGTGAAAACCTCTCAGAGGCGCCAAAGGATGAGACTCTTGATATCCTCCCTGAAAACTTTCAAGAAATATCTTCAGTATTGATTGAACCAACATAGCCAGTAAACTTGGGCACCATTGAGAATCCTCAAATAGTTCATTTGGCATAATCTTTATCAGAAGAAGAGAAGGTATAGTTCATAGAGTTCCTGAAGGAGAAGAAGATCAAATTTTCATGGTCTTACACTGATATGCCAGGGCTAGATCCTCATCTCATCATGCACCACTTGTCCATAGCTCTTGGGATCAAGCCCGTGAAACAAAAACTTAGAAAAATGCATCCTCATGTTGCATTATTGGTGAAAGAAGAATTATAAAAGTTGTTCAAAGCTAGATTTATTCGAGTCATTTCCTATGCAGCATGGATCTCCAATGTTGTCCCAACTTGAAAATAAGGCATAACCCTTTACTAAGCTACTACATAAAGGGGTTACATTCAACTGGGATGAACACTGTGAAGAAAACTTCAGAGAATTGAAGGCGTACCTAGCTGCTCCACCTATTCTTATGGTGCCTATTCATGGAAAACCTTTGCTCCTATACATTTTAGCTACAGCTACATCCCTAGGAGTATTACTAGCACAAGAAGATGGCACAAAGAAATAACGAGCTATCTACTACATTAGTAGAACTCTAGTCACTTATGAGCTCAATTATAGCATTATTGAGAAAGCATGCTTAGCAGTCATCTTTGCATCACAGAAATTGAGACACTACATGCTCTCTCATACAGTGAAGCTCATTGCTAAAATAGACCCTCTAAAATATCTTTTGAGCAGAAAAGCATTAAGAAGACATTTGGAAAAATGGGTCCTAATTCTAAGCGAGTTTGATATTGAACATATAGAACAGAGAGCTATCAAAGGATAGGTACTTGTAGATCAATTGGCTGATTCACCACTCCAGGATGATGAACCTTTACTAATTAAATTTATTGATGAAATAATCATGCATCTCACTGAACATCCCTGGAAGATGTACTTTGATAGTTCATTCACTCAACAAGGATCTAGAGCAGGGGTCCTCTTCATAACTCCATAAGGATACAAGATTCCCAAATTTTACAAATTGATGTTTCCATGCACCAAAAATATCTCAGAATATGAAGCATTGGTCAATGGCCTCAAGCTAGCTATAGAATGGAAGATCATAGAGTTACATGTGTATGGTGACTCCCAACTAATTATCAATCAAGTTAATGGGGAGTATCAAACAAAAGATGAAAAGTTGATGCCCTACAAGCAACTAGTTGATGATCTGAAGAAATAATTTGTCTTCATCACCTTCCAACAGATACCAAGATCAAAGAACAAAGCTGCAAATGCTATGGCTAACTTGGCATCCATGTTACAACTAGAGGAGAATCAATTCCGCTATGATTTCTTGGTGGAAGAATATCCTATCCTGCCTTTTCTAATCCTAAATACCAGGTAATATGTGCCTTGAATACCCCAGATCAATCTTGATATGCCAGTATCATTGCGTACCTTTCTGACCAAACCATTCCTGCCAATCTATCTAGAAATGAGAAAAGATCCCTGATTAGGATAGCATCGTGTTACGTCCTCATAACTAACAACCTATATCGACGCAATCTTGATGGTACACTTCTACGATGTTTAGAACTCAAAGAGTCCTATCTAGCCTTAAAAGACATCCATGAAGGTGTATGTGGATCACACTCGAATGACTTTTCATTAGCTAAAAAACTGCTCAGAGTAGGCTATTATTGGCCTACCATGGAGAAAGAAGCTATTCAATTTTTAAAAGCATGTCTTAAATGCCAAACACATGGAAACCTTATTCATGCTCCTGCCAGAGAACTTATACCTTTCATAACACATTGGCCATTTCAACAATGGGCCTTTGACTTGGTTGGAAAAATATATCCCAACTCTTCAAATGGACACAAATTTATCATTATGGCCACTGAGTATTTCACGAAGTGGGTTGAAGCCATGCCGCTAATCAAAGCCACTGGAAAACAAGTGGCTATGTTCATTCTAAACTACATTATTTGTAGATATGGGATATCCTCTTCAATTGTGACAGACAATGGGGGCCAATTTAAAAATCAAGACATGGATGACCTTTCAGAATAGTTTCATATTACTCAACATTGCTCCTCAATCTATTACCCTCAAGGTAACAGATAGGCTGAGGCATCAAACAAAAATATTCTCAAGATCCTACACCGAACTGTAAGCAAGTCTGGCAGAGACTGGCATCTATAACTGAATCCGACACTATGGGCCTATAGAATAAGCATCATAACACCAACTGGAGCCACACCATTTTCTCTAGTCTATGGTGCTGAGTCAGTATTACCTATTGAGGTTGAAATCCCATCTTTGCAGATATCTTTACAAGGACTGGTTACTGATGAGCAGTACCGCATTGATCAGGTAAATTCTCTGGACCTACTAGATGAGCGCCGACAACAAGCGTTCGATCACCTCCAAGTGTACCAAGCAAGAATGTCCAAAGGTTACAACAAGGAGGTCAAACCACGCAAGTTTGAAGTCAGAGACCTCGTCCTCAAGGAGAATCCTAAGAACCAGCCTAATAGAGAGTAGAAAGGAAAGTTTGAACCTAACTGGCTGGGACCTTATGTTATCACTGCTACTTTCAAGACTGGAGCTTATCAATTAGCTACACCTGAAGGAGATGTTCTTCCAAATCCTATCAACAGTCTACATTTGAAGCGGTTCTATGCTTAATATTTGGCTAGCGGAGCCTGTACAGAAAAAATTCTTGCAAAATACCAAAACATTCAGAAAATTGATCCTGAAGAAATCCAAAAATAGTGGAAAAGGTCTTTCAAAATGGGTATCCTTGGTGAAAACCTAGTAAACAGGCACCTTGATACTACAAAAACATTCAAAAAAGCGAAAATAGAAAAAAAAAATTGAAAAAGAGAAAAAGTGCCTTGATGAGCACCTGGTAAAACAAGCATCTTGGTAGCAAAAAGAAAGAAAAAGGTCTTGCCAAGTGGTGAAAACCTGGCAATCAGGCGTCACTGGTGTTCTGTGCTCCATCTATCACTACACTACTGATACTAGGCCTTCATAGTTTTGCCTGTGCTCATACGATGAATTCATTTTCCTACATGACTATCTTGTCCTCGCTTGGGATTTGTCTATCTTTACATCCTAGGAATAAGTCATTTTGCACTGGGGGCATCTTTGTTGGCATAGTTAGTTGTGGTTGCTAGGTTTCTCTAGGATGGTTTGCCTCACAAACACAATGTTTCTCGATACATGCAAAACAATGTCACTTTCCAAACCAAGGGTGTCTTTTCACAACATTAGACACGACATTTACATTCACAACATTCCTACAAGGCTATACTAGATCACAAACAGGAATGGATTATCCTACCAATACACAGACATGGAACACCATATTGCTTATATTCTAATTTTCTGATTGATGAATCTTTACTGTGTTTGACATAAGAATGAACAAGTACTAATTAAACACACAGTTTGCTATTGGTTTGATTATGATTCTTTTATGTCCTAATGAAGTTTTCAAATAGGGGCATCTAAGTAATTATGAATTTTATTTGATTGATTCTCAATTGATAATTTATTATGTCTCCTTAGTTGCTCAATGACGTCTGCGCAAAGACAAAGAGTCACAAGGATTGGGGGCATAATGTTTTCTTGATTTTTTGCGTATGGTGATTGTTCCAAATGATCCTATAAATTTCACCTAACTTGGATGTTTATGGTAAGAGCTGCCACTATGGGTGGATAGCCGCATATATCTTGATCTTTGTTATGTGTAAACTACGGTGAGTTTTTAACAATTTCCTTGTCTATTTTCTGATCTAGATTCTCACTAAGGTATATGAATCATAATGTACCCAAGGATATGAATTTTCAAGGTCATTGCGGGTCCAATATCTTTCCTTACTTAGAATTTGGTATATTAAAAGGAAGGTGGCTGTTTTGTTATCCTGGCTTCTATGCCTTGGTACCTAAGTCTATTTCTGACATTTCAATAAAATATAGCATTCATACTTTCATAATATTAGTGGGTATTAGTGATGGTTGTACTATCCAATGGTATCCATTCCAAAACTGCCCAATGATGATAAAAATGTTGCAAAATTTGCTAATCAGTGACAAATCCTAAGAGTCTGCATACAGCTGCATTTAGAGTTTGCATGATGCATTTATCCACAGAAATAACAACATAAGAAATTTTGAGCTCCAAAATGGCTTCTATCTTCTTCTAAAAACATCAAGTTAATTACATCATCTATATTAATAATATCAAATATCGTTGCACATCCATAGCATACATTTTGCATTCATTGAAAAGAAGAAAGTGGAAAATACAAAAAATAAAGCATCTATGTATTGCATTTTTAATTTTTTCATCCCACAGTGCATCCATACATCTATTTGGCATAACTGACAAATCAAAAAGAAACATACATTTGCATTTTCACATAGGTATCATTTATAACATATTTATATCAATAATGAATCATCACATCCAAATCATAAAATGATGTTATCATCTGCAAAATTAACTCATCAAGAGACCAAGATATCATTACATGTGCAAACAGATACATTTATCACATCTATGAAAGAAAAAAGAACTCATGAAATATGTCAGAATCAAGGAACTGCATCAGATGTATATCATCATAAACATAGTACAAATCAACGCATAAAGAGTATCAGAAAGCATAAAGTGTATCAGTGAGCATAAAGAGTATCAGTACGCCAAAAATGAATCAGATATATGTATGAATGTAATATACAAAAGAGGGGATCTTAGCAGGATCCAGATATACATGTATGATCTCAAAATGTGCCTGTCAAAAAGATACAGAAATCTCAGCTCTCTCCCACCCCCTCTCCCTGGTCAGGAGGAGGAGGAGGAGGTGGTGCAAAAGGTGCTAATGGAGGTGGCATGGCCCCCTCTGACTGCTGGGCCACTCGAGAAAATGTAGGAGCTCTCTGTCCCTCTGGAACTACTGCGTGATATAGGGCATAGTAATATGTGGCCTTCTGTGCCTGATGGACTGCTGTGCAGACCTGTGCATCCCTCTCTGCCCTCAATCTCTCCATCTTCCTGTCTTGATCTATAAGTAAGGCATCTAATATAGCCAGCCTAGACTCTATTGTTGTGGCTCTGGCCTCCAAGGCTATAATCTGAGCTCGAAGCTGCTCCCTCTCCTGCTCACATCTCGACAAAGGATCTCCATCCCTACCTGCATCCTAATCCTGTGGCCTCTTTTGTGGTCCCAGCTGTCACTACCTCTGCTGGTCCCTAGTCAGGAGTGGACCAGTATCTCTCTGTGGGGCCATGAATCTGAACCTCTACCGTCTACCCTGCCCACTGCCGCTGGCAACACCTATATCCATGGCCTCTCTGCCACCACCCTGTCATCTCCATCATGCCCATCATCTGGAGGAGGATGCCTGCTATCCCTACCACCATCTCTACCATCATCTCGGACCCCATGTCTCCCAGGATCCCTGTCTCTGCCTCCTCTACCCCTAACAGGTCGGTCATCAGGATCATAATCAAGTGGCTCCTCTATGCGAGGAATGATCTCCTCTGGCATTGTAAATTGAGGAAATGGATACTGGAGCATCTCAGCAACATACCCATCAGATACACCTACATCCTCTACATCTGGACGAAGGTCCCAGTCTATTGCCACCATGTCCCTGATCTCCTGATGAGTAGTCTTGTAAGTCAACTGCACACCCTATAGAGGTGTCTCATCCCTAGTGGTACAAGCATAAACTGCAACATCCTTTGTACGACCTTGTTGTCACCCATACTGCCTCAGAACTCTAGTGATCAGAAAGCACTCTATAATGTATCTCATCTGGCCAATCAGATATCTGCTCTGACACAAAAATGGTACCTGCTGAGCATCAGAAGTCCACACCTCATAGTCTAAATAAGGTCGCTAGACAACCTCGGTCATATCATCAAATAGGCGATGCTAGTACTCGACCTTGCCCAGATGGGGCTACTATAAAAGGCCTACATACATGTATATGTAGGGCTGCTCAGGTTCCCTTTGCCTATCTACAATCGGTTGTGTGACAGGGATGTGCTCCCAAGCCCAAATATGAAGAATGAGTATACCAACAGTCATGTTGCGGGTATGGTGATATACAATCTCATGGAGCTCTCTGTACATGTGTGCTAATATGCAGCTCCCCCAAGAAAAATGTTGATGGTGGGCGATCATCTACTCAACCATGCTCACCCAGCCAACCAAGAATCCATGCTGACCTCTATCCGGCATGAGGATGCCGCCTATCGATCCAGCTAAGTACACAGCTAATCAATCATAGTGATCAACCATGTAATCCCATGATAGGTATCTACGGTCTATGGTATCATCCTAAAAGAATCTCTATGCAGTCCCAATCGCCACGCCAGCTCTGGACTCAAAGAAAACCTCATGTCCAACCATCAGAATGCAGAGTATCCTCTAGACATCCTCCGATGTCACAGTAATCTCTCCTATCGGTAAGTGGAAGGTGTTGTGCTCAAAATGCCATCTCTTGGCCAGAGCAGTCAACAACCCACGATTTACCCCAATCTCAGGTAAACCTCTCAAGGAACGCAATCCACATCGGATCACGGTGGTCTACTCATAATCTGACAAATGGCCATATAATGCAAGTACACGTGTAGGATAAGTGCCGCAAAAAGTGACTACCTCAAACTGGGCCTAATTTTGAACAAAACATTAACACATCAGAATCCTATCTACGACAAGGGGTAGACTCCTACTCTGCTAGGTCATTCCAAGTTTGCAGGACACAAATAGGTCAAGGCACATTAAAAACTCTAAGTCTTCTACCAGATGCGATCTTGGAAATACAGGATGTGATTGTGTTTACCGAATGTGATCCCCAAAAAATGGGATGCGATCCTAAACGTGAGGTACGATCCCAAGAAAACGGGATACGATCTCCTGATGGATTTTAACTAAAAACAAGACAAAAGAATTCACACTAGATGCGATTTGGGAAAACCCAGATGCGACGCAGAAATCCAGAAAAACTAGATATGATTCAGGAAAAACCGGATGCAAGTCGGGATTGACAGGATGCGATCCAGAATTCTGGATGCGATCCTAACTTCAACTAGCTCTAAAATTCACAAAAATGCATGAAATTCAAAATTGCAAAATTCACAGGGAATTTTATCGAGCACTTACCGACGATGGGTAGTCGGCTGGTCACTGATGTCGGCGGCTCATCTTGAAATGGTGCTTCCTCATGGGGACTACCATCTTTGCTGCAGAGCTCTCTGAATTTTTATGGCAGAAAGTGAAAATGAATTGTGAAATGGTAATTTTGGAGGCTGATATGGGTCTTTTGAGACATTTAGGGGTTTTGAAACTCCTCCCAGACAACTACAAATTCATTTATGTTCTCTTTCTACTCAATCGGGAACCAAATCGAACGTGCCTACGATGTTTTCAGCCGCACAGTGTCATTTTTGCGGCAATTTCACAAGTTACGAATTTGCTTCATTTGTTCCCAACATTGGTCAATACTGCACATTTCATCATACATCTTTGTCTAAACATCATTTTATCAGCCTTATCACTCATATTTTTGTGTAAATAACTTGGTAATTGTGTGCTTATTTTTAAACACACCTTCTACTCCACTCTTTCTTGCCCTACCACTTCTTGCAAGTGTTATGTTCTTTTCAACTAAGGGATTTATTTCTTTTCCTTCAATTTCGTTCCTGAGGGGGCATGATCATACTATCATCAATTAATTTTTGCTCAAAATACCATCAAAATGACTTCGTTATCAAACAAACTAGGGGCATAATAGTTTCCTTGACTAAAGTCGAAACTGTTGGATAGAAAGCTTTGGTTCTCATGAGCTGGATATCTTATGTTTCCTCTTTTTTTAAAAATATTTTTATTAAGCTCCTGGCAACTTCATACTAGCTTTTTGGACGACAACCAAGTTCAGAATCAGTATTAACAATTTTTGGATGACAACCAAGTTCAGAATTGGTATTTTTAAAATCTTTTATTGATCTTTGGACGACAACCAAGTTCAAAATCAATTCTATCAGTTTGGTTCGATCGAGTGCGAGACTGATCTCATCAACATTTTGTTCGACAACCAAGAACATAATTCTCAATCTTTCTGAAGTCAAAATCAAAAACTTTCTTTGAATTAATGCGCTACTTGCACATCAATTCAAAGAGGGGAAAATGTAACCACCTGAATTTGGTCTATTCTAACTATGGACCCTATTTTCCCTAAGTATGATCATACCCTCGATTATGTCCAAATGACCCTATTACTGCTTGGCATAATTCTTCGAATCAATTTAATGTCCTAGGTGAATTTTATCACTAAATTATATTAACTATTATAGCCATACAATTTAAATCAATTCAAACCAATTAAATCAAACCAAAATCAAACCAAAATCAAACATGGCTATAGTATTTAATTATAAAGGAATTAAATAAATCCCCAAATCAAATACCCACTTGCAATTAACTCATTCCCCTAGCCTATTTAATTTAATTAAAATGGCTATAGTCCCCTAATTATTAAAAAACAATTTCATTGTTTAAATAATTAATTCCTATATTGTTAAATGAATTAAATAAGTTTAATCCATTTATTAATATTCCCCTAAACCCCAACCTAACCTATCTCAACCACTTCTACCCTGGGTTCTAACCCTTCTCAACCCATTCACCCTTGCTAATCTAATCCTAATCCTAATTCTATTCCTAACCCACCTCCTAATTTTGTCACATTCCATTAAGGAATTCTTAGCAACTCAACCCACTTGAGAAAGTCCACTTTCTCAAGCTGGACTTTCTTAAGGTCCACCTTCTCAAGCCAACCTCTTACACCCTCCCTTGCTTCTTTAAGGCCTTTATTAATGCCTTATTAATGAAAGATGCCTTAAGCCTATGTCTCTCCCATGCCTTATTAATGCCTTGGGCATTAATGGTTCTTACACCTCCATTTATGAGTCTCCTAACTCATAAATTCACCTTGTCCCCCCTCTCTCTCTCCCCCATTCTTCTATAAATAGAAGCCATTTTTGAGAGTAAATAAGCCTTCATCTTAGATTAAAAATACATTTTTATGCTATTGGATTAATCCTAGACTAGTATTTCACTCTTTATTTCATGCTTTTTTCATTATTATTATTCACATGCTTAGAGCTAGAATGCTTGTTTCACTTCTTTTTAGCTTGTTTTTAACTAAAAATCCTTCATGCTAGATTATATTCGTCACTAATTGTAGCATATTATAAGGGCTAATATGTTACTAATCATACTCTTTCTAGTTAGCATGTAATAGGTCAATATTAGTGGGTTTTATATGCTTTATCTAACCTTTCGAGCTAATGGAATGACTTATTGAGTGTTTGTGTCTTTCTTAGCTGGTTCCCAAATACACACACACAATTTTTAATTCTCATCCCTTATATAGACATAATTTTTCCTCTTAATCTCTTTGATTTGAATTTCCTTCCTTTGTGGTCAACTGTTCGATCATCTTCTTCATATATCTCAACTCTATAAACCATTTCACTTTTATCTCGGAACTTGTAACTTTTCTTGGAACTTTCATATTTTTGTTTAATCACTTGATCTTTGCCTTAGATCTTCATATTGAATTTTCCCATTCGTAGATCTTGTAACAAAATTCATTTACTCATCCACCTCATCATCACTTCGCATTAAATTTGATTTCATCACAATTTTATATCATTAACTGTACTCGGTAAAAATTGCTTTGCAACTCCGTAACTGACTCATTCACTGCTCGTTGTCTAACTCATCTTTGGTGCTTGGTTCTCGGTAACTGACTCACATAACATTCTACTAACTAACTCAGTCTAGCTTGGTAAAGTATCTCTTTTAGTCATAACTTTAATTCATTGTAATTCCTGATTTGATCAATCAAATGAACCGATTTGATAACATCAAATGTATAGTATAAAATAACTATATCATCATTACTTCATCATTGTCTGATCTGTATTTTTCACCCATTTAAATTCTCCTCTTAAGATATGGCCACACAATAAAAATCAATTAATTAATTCTTGACATCAATGACAAAACAACTACTGATCTAACCATTTCTACAATCATGATACTTGGTATCACTTGGTCTTCATCATCTACATTAGATATTCATCAGTTAATCAACATTTGTGTTATGGAAACCACCTTTCCAAAGATGTTTACAATCCTCCTAGCCAATGTTTTAGCAATAATTTTATAGGACATGTTGAGCAAGGTAATATGCCTCCAATTCTTTACCTGTTTCTTATCCCAATTTTTGGGTATCAATTTGTTTATACCCTTCTTAATATTAGGCCCTAGAGATCCAACTTGAAATCTATCATTGTATAAAAGGCATAGTTCTTCACATATCCATTCTGAGTTCTTATAAAAGTTGTATTTGGAGACCATCGATTCTAGGAGCTTTGTCATTAGCTAGAGAATTTATAGTAATTGAATTTTCATCAACTGATATATCTGATTCTAAAAGGCAAGCATCCTCTTCAGAAACCTTCTTAGTGATCAGATTCAAACATATATTGAGAGCCTCATAATTTGAGTCATTATGCTTTGTGGTAAAAAGTGTCTTATAAAAGTAAAAAAAGGCCTTCTTGATAGCTGATATATCATTGGACAAGACCGCCTTAGTCTAGATCTCATCAATGATTTCCCTTTTATGTTTTTCTTTTATAAGCTTGAAGAAATAGCCAGTACCTTTGTCTCCTTCGCTCAATCATGTCATATTGGCCCAAAATTTTTGGCCCTGGAATCTATATTTTTGGATCTTCCTCAATCCCATTTTTGTGGAAAGTAATTTAGACTCAATGCCAATATTAGTATAATGGATTTGGGCTTTCTTTTGTAGCACATTGATTTTATGTTGAAGTTCTAACTCAATTCTACTTTTTCCTTTCACCTTCTCCTTGCCAATAACCTAAAAAATATTCCTCCACATCTTTATGAGGGAGTCCCATTACTCTCTATGGCTCAGATCTTTATTGGAAAACTTTGATAAGGATGTGACCATTTTAATAGCATCCAATGAGTCATGATCCTTCATGAGTGAGGTATTAAGTTTGAAAAGAACTTTTTCATTGGGTCTCTTGCAGACTGGGGTACAATGCTCAATTCAAATGAATGCATAGATTGGGGAGTGATTATAAATGGATGCAGGGGCGACCACCACTAGGAATTTCACATCAATTATCTCAAAAGAAAATACACTTGGGTCTACACAGAATCTATCCAGCCTACAATAGATCCTACTCCTGCTATTTTGATTATTACACCAGGTAAACCATATACTCAAATAAGTATCCTTCTTCTTCTCCAAGGGGTTGGTAACATTTAATATTATTTTGAGTTAGACCCAAATAATTTCTCATTTTCCTTCCACAAGTTCCCTGCTCCACCCAATCCGTCATCTCTAGATTCCACCATATTAAAGTCTCCACACTAGATCATAATTAGAGACTTTAATATGGTGGAATCCAGAGATGACAGATTGGGTGGAGGAGGGAACTTGTGGAAGGAAAATA
Source organism: Thuja plicata (assembly GCA_018584345.1). Classification (NCBI taxonomy): domain Eukaryota; kingdom Viridiplantae; phylum Streptophyta; class Pinopsida; order Cupressales; family Cupressaceae; genus Thuja; species Thuja plicata. Next base: position 2,191,448 of record MU227169.1, read on the forward strand.
AGAAATTATTTTGGTCTAAACTCAAAAGAAGATTAAATGTTACCGACCCCTTGGAGAAGAAGGATACTTATCTGAGTATATGGTTTACCTGGTGTAATAATCAAAATGGTAGGAGTAGGATCTATTGTAGGATGGATAGATTCTATGCAGACCCGAGTGTGTTTTCTTTTGAGATAATTGATGGAAAATTCCTAGTGGTGGTCACCCTTGCATCCATTTTTTATCACTCCTCAATCTATGCATGTATTCAAATTAAGCAATGTACCCCAGTCTACAAGAGACCCAATGAAAAATCTCTTTTCAAACTTAATACCTCACTCATGAAGGATTGAGACTCATTGGATGCTATTAACATGGTCACATCCTTATCAAAGTTTTGCAATAAAGATCTGAGCCATAGAGAGTAATGGGATTCCCTCACAAAGATATGGAGGAAGACGTTTTAGGTTATTGGAGAGAAGAAGGCCAAAGACAAATTCATAATTGAGTTAGAACTTCAACATAAACTCAATGTGATAGAAAAGAAAGCCTAGAGCCATAATACGAATATTGGCATTGAGTCTGAATTACTTTCCACAAAAATAGGATTGAGGAAGATTCAATAGTATAGATTTGAGGGCCAAAACATTTGGGCCAAGATGACATGGTTGAAGGAAGGAGACAAAGATACTGGCTATTTCTTCAAGCTTATCAAATAAAAACATAAAAGGGAAATCATTGATCAGATCTAGAATAAGAAGGGATTTTCCAATGATATATCATCTATCAAGAAGGCCTTTTTTGACTTTTATAAGACACTTTTTACCACATATCATAATGACTCAAATTATGAGGCTCTCAATAGATGTTTGAATCTGATCACTAAGAAGGTTTCTGAAAAGGATGCTTGCATTTTAGAAGCACATATATCAGTCGATGAAAATGCAATTAATATAAATTCTCTAGCTAATGAAAAGACTCCTGGAATTGATGGTCTCCCAGTGGAGCTTTATAAGAACTCAGAATGGATATGTAAAGAACTGTGCCTTTGATACAATGATGGATTTCAAGTTGGATCTTTGGGACCTAATATTAATAAGGGTGGGTATGTGCACCAATTTGTGAGTCAAAAAAGTGGACACATCTTTAAAAAAATTAAAATTTCATATAACCCAATCAGGTTATTGAAAATTTGAAATTGTTCTAGGCTTGGTAACCAAGCCTAGAAAATATTATAAAAAAAACTCAATCTGTCTCAGAACCTGATCAGGTTATTAGAAACATAATATATTTTTGAAAGCCTATGGCTTAGGCCATTTTGAACTCCTAAACCATGGAGAAATAGAGTGAAGGAGGGAAAAAAAGTAGTAAAACTTGATCATGCTATGAAGAAAACAACGTTTCTTCTACAATTTTGACATTTTCAAGAAATGGCGACTTGTAACAAAGGTATGTTTTATTGTTTTTGTTGTTTTGTTATTTTTTTTTGCATTTGTAATCCAATTAGGTTATGATATTGATTTTTCATTTTCTTTTATTAATTTCATATCAGATTCATCAAATAGCCCAAGAAGACAAAAAAGAAATGAAAGACCACCCCCGTAGAAGCACACCTATTGTAAAACCCTCAAAATCCTCCTCAAAAACCATCAGCACCTATAAACCCTCCTCAAAATCCTCCTCAACCACCATTGCCACCCATAAACCCTCCTCAAAATTCTCCTCCTCCACAACCATCGCCACTCGTAGACCCTCCACATGTGCCATTAGGTCATGCAAATGCAACACAAGAGGATCTCATGAAATTCCTTAACCAAAATAGTGCACAAATTAATATCTTAGTCAATAGGTTGAAGGCTTCCAGTCTTCGACATCACTCTACCCTCACCACTACATTAGAAAAAATGTCCAATAGTGCAAATGAGGTGTCTCAAGAGGTGACAAAATGGGGTTCATGGAGGGATCGATGTCGTACATATTATGCTGATGGTTTATCATATGAGGATGTCAAAAGAAATGCTATAAAAAAATGTGACATATGTGCCCTTTTTACTAATCCTAATACTAGCACCTCCCTAGAAGATTATACAAAATGGTTTCCTATACATTGGTGTGCTCATAGGGAGATGAAATTAGCTTTCTAGGATAGGTGGTACATGGTATTTGACCAACCACCTTGTAATAATAATGAGGTGCCTTTATATTTTTTGAGGAATATATACTATGAGTTTATCCTCGGCAAGAAGCTGAATTACTTTGACTTTTGTGAGTTCCAGGGTAGAGGGAGAGGCTCTACGCAGGATAGACCTGGGGCACGTAGGATTACCTGAGTACAAGAGAGGATGTGTACTACGAGAAAAACCGCATTCATGTTGTGGTCCCAGTAGTGGTGAAGGAGTCTATGGATATACAAACTCTTCATGCAACTGCATCATTGACTGATGTCATTATGTAGCATGACACTCAGTTAGTTGGAGGAGAGGATGGATCAGTGCCACCTCCATCTTCATCAGATGTGCCATTAGGATCATCCCATCCCGTGTCAGCTCCATCATCATCAGATGCACCATTAGGATCATCTTATCCCATTCTAGATCCATTATCATCAGATACATTTGTAGGGTCAGCCCAACCCATCAGATACATTGCATTAGTTGTAATGGTATATGTGATAGGGTAGATAGTCAGGCGAGTGTGGATAGTTCAACATCCCATTGATGTGTACATTGAAGGAGAAGATTTTAGGCATCCACTACTGAGGATATGGACCTCACAAATGACCCGATGACAATGCTGTATGGTAGAGAGCCGACACAGGTTGTTTAAATTTGTGTTTTGACATGTTATTTTAATTAATTACCTAAATCTGTTAAAAGCAAATAATTTTTTATGTATAGAAGAATCTAAATTGATACATGAATAATATGCATTACAGGGTGCAACTAGTGGTATGAGAACACCAAGGAGTGCTCGTTCTAGTTGGCGTAGATGGGCAGCTCAAACACGCGAGGTAATGTTTTATAAATATTCATAAAATAGAATAATACGTTGTTTTCAAAATATCATATCTTAATAATTTGTATGGTGGTAACTTAGTGTGGTTATAAAATTATACAACGCATTATATATTAATTAAATAGAATAATATTTTGCTTTCAAAATCCATTAAAGATGATGGTCTTTAATGCTTGGCAAACACAAGAAAGTCCAAATTGTTCCACGTGCCAGAAAACCAAACAATTACAGAGAATTTGTTCTTTTGTTGATTCAAAAATCCATTACATTCATTCTCCACCCAGAATGACCTGCTTCATCATGTATCCATGCTGGACTATATATTGTTTCCCTAACAATAACTCCTCAAAACTAATCAAACACCAACCCAAGACAGTTACAACTTTTATTGCAATTTTGCAAACACAAAATGTTGTTAATGTTGACAACACGTTTTCAACTTTGACAACTAACACTTTCTAGACCCAAAATTGATTTTAATGGTCTTGTAATGAATTGAAACATATCAAAACTCCTATTCTACCCCTTTTAACTCATGACTTTAGCCCTTTAGGCCAAATTATCAACTTTTGACAATTTTACATTATTCTTGTATCTTTGTTGCAACTATTACCTTTCTGACTTCTACTACATCATTTTAAGATCAAAATGACCATGTTACACCATATATGAGAATTACATCAATATTTAACACCTTTTAATCCATGAACCCCCAAATTGAGCTTTTAGACCAATTGTGCCAATAAGGCATTATATAGCATCCAATTACATAAAGTGACCCTTAGGCCATGTAAACATGTGAAATAGATTTTATTGATCTCATTACATCCACAAATGAAATTTAATGGTCTTTGTTTAGTCTTCCCCTTCTAGGGTCTTCTAGGTGACCCTGTCTTCCTTCTTTCTCCCTTGGCGCTCTACACCATATTGCATTGTTGATTTGATGTATTGGTGTATTAGTGTATGTTTGTTTTCTATTGCTTTATGGTCAAATAATTTGTTCTAATGTAATTAAACTCAAGGAATTCATAAAATTATGGTACTCCCTCAAGGAATTAGGTTGAACAAAAAGGCTTCAACAGAGATCCCTGGCTTTTGGTAACCTAGACATCATACTTTCCTTGTCCAGCCATCATGACTCAAATTGATTTGAACTCTTGCCCCCCATCCTTAGAATTAATTCAACCATTGGCTAAACTCATACATAGAATCATACCCCAACCAATCACTTATTGGCTTCTGAATCAACCTTGAACACCATTTGGAACATCCAACCATCATTCTTTTACTCTTATTTCTTGTTCAAAATCATGAATACAATCTTTGATTGTTCATTGATTGTGAATTTCCTCAATCCTTCAATACACCTACATGGCCTTCTAAAGACTCCCAACATATAAATTCTAAGACACCCCAAGAACCCCTCAACTTATCACAAGGTCCTTATGCTATCACTCAAAGCACATTCACTTGCTAGTTTAGTAAACTCTACTCTCTGGAATTTCACTGTCATACTAGGATAGTCCCCATATACTAGTCTATATATTCACCAAAGACAAGAACCCCTAAACACCCTAGGCTCATAAGCACCCCAAATATTTTCATCACTACCCATACCACCTACTCTCAACCTAAAATCACTCCAAATACCCCCATGCTAAGGGTAAACACACTAAAACATTCTCATTGCCAGGTTACAATAGTCCTATTACCTGTTGCAAAAGTGGTCCTAACCTATGACCTCCACGAATACAATCTGCACCATCTTTCTCTAACCCTAACTACAAATTTGTTAAAGAATAGTCTTATGTGTGAAAGAAGAGAATTTTTTTATATTGTAATAATGGTTCGTAAAATTTGTTTATAAACTTGTGATAATAGAGTTGTGGAGCATAAGCATTTGTGGAATTCAAGTGAATCATAATCTTGATTGTAAAATATTGCATATATTTATCTGACATTTTATAGGGCTTGTCAGGGGCTCATATTTCTGAGATTGATAATGTCACCCTTTTTTCCATTGACTTTGGCTTACAGAGCTATGTGGTATCATATTTTACACACCTCTTGTTTATAGTTTTATTTGAACCCATGTGGTATCATATTATTTCTCTTATGTTAATTTTTTTTGTTAGCCTACCCCACAAAGCTTGAGGTCATTAGGAAAGAGAAAGAAATCATCGGGGACACTGAAACAAAAACAGCTAATTAAGTCCAATTTAAGTATATTTGTTGAAATGTATTATAAACATTTCAATGTAGTCTATATTGATGAATGCACTTGACTTGTTTATTTTATACATGTAGAATCAATTGGGTTTGACTGAACTAATGAATGCACCAGCCACTACTGATGTTCAGGAGAGGGAGGAGGTAACATGTTTTCATATTTACTTTCAATCACATTCTTGTTTGTTCAAAATATTATAGAAATCATGTTCCTCTATTAGTATGTCATTTGCTATGACTTTTCATACAAGAATTGGTCATAGCTGCCTCAGATGAGATGAATCCTCATATGAGTATAGTAAAGCCATATGAGGTTATGGTATGTATTTTTTCTATATACATGTTAAAAAATTTTGTTTACAGATGAGTAAATGCATTTATAGTTTTATAACTTGATTGTCAACAACTTTGGGTTATTAACCTGCATGTGAATTCTCATTTACCTATTAAAAATCCCTTCTCCACTTCCTAGGTATCCCTTGCCTAGCACAGGAGATCTAGTTGAGGCTTCGGTATGCACTTTTATTATCTAGTGTATACATTTTTTACATTATCTATTATTTCTTGACTATAACATCTTTCCTATTTTACCATACAAGAAAAGGTCCGAACTGATTCATCAATGGTTTTGGCTCCCTCTAGCACAGGAGTTCCAACTCATGTTGTGGTATGCATTTTCTTTTTAGTCCATGCATTTTTTAATTTTTTAGTATTTCTTGTTTATAACATGTATTTTGTATTATTTATTTTTCCTGTTATAGGACCCTTCACAAGTGCCCGTCCGTCCTCTACTTGTCCATTTTTTTAGGAGTCCCTATTGCCCATGATGGAGCCCATTTCATTTATCATTCAGCCCAAGCATAGGGGAAATAGATGAGGTAATCAATAATTCAACTATCAACAAATCACAGCCCTATATTTATTTATTTTGATATTATTTT
>MU227169.1:2197981-2210622 GCA_018584345.1 Thuja plicata
AACTTCAAATTTGATTCTTGAATTTGTTGGCTGGATGTTTATGCCTTAAGTGTATTCTTGCTTCACATGACTTGTGTATATGCATGTGTGTTTCTATAAATTATTGTACTTGTGTGTGTACTTCATGTATATGATTCATAACCTAAATTCATGTGTATGACCTACGTGAATGACTTAAGTTAATTCATGTCTATGCCTCATAATGTATGTACTATATGTTTGCTTCAGGACATAAGTAATTTTATGTGTACACTTTTTGTGCTACATATGTTCACATGTATGCTTTATGATTTAAGTGAATTAATGCTTGATGTCCTACATTGTATTTAGGTGTATCTTTTATGATCTATATGTATGCACTCCATGACTTAAGTGAATTTATGTTTTTTGTTGTAAGTTTTTTGTGACTGAAATACAAAGTATGAGAGTTTGGTTTTTGTTCTTGGACAGTGGATGTAGGGATGTTTTATGCAATTTTGAGCCCCTTGAGTAACTTCAAACATATAATGTTCCTTGGGTACACCTGAGAAGTTATAGGGGTCTTTGGTGCAAGGCACCCAAGAAACACCAGGCATGGATAAGAGTCTTCATGGGTTCATCTTCACATATTTGTAATCATGGTTAGATCCTAGAGATCAACCATTCATTTTGATTAGATTGGTCTCATTGTAAAGTTAATCCATCTAAGGTGTCTTTATAAACCTAAGGTTGATTAGAATCATGATCTATGATAGGATAAGTAAGTTTGATATTTTTGGTCTAATAAAGGTCCTACTATAGTATCTAAGGGTCTTCTAAGTCCTTTCAATAGGTTAGAGGTCCTAATAGCAACATTTTGCAACATTGTCAAAAGTTGCACAAATGTTGTCGAGCAACTTTTAAAAGTTGCTATGCAACTTTTTCATTATTGTTTTTTTAGGTTGGTTAGGGGGTCAAACAGATTTAACCAACCATTTGGTGGTTATAGCCATTAGTATTGATTCATTTCAAATGCTTCCCATCAAGTCCATCAACTCCTTAAAAAAAAATCATACTTTGTGTTATTGTTCCATTGGAGAGACCTAATAGCCCTTGTAGGTCAAAATTTGAATTTGTGGTTGTAGGTGTATTTCAACCAAACCAAATATTGTTCCCACCTTAGATTAGATAATATAAGGTGTTCAGACCCTAGGATCAAGGAGATCAAAGGGAGGAATATGAATTTCCATATATAGCCTTTTTGAGGGAAAGTGTCATGAACAATATAAATGAATATAGTGAAGCATACACATACCACAATAATTCACTTAATATACATGAAGCATACACATAGCACATAAATCCTGAATGAATTAATTGAATTTATGTCTATGCTTGATAATGTATGTACTACATGTTTTCTTTAGGACATTTAAGCAATTTTATATGTCAAAATTTCCATCTTCTACAACATATGTCAAAATGGGCTAGGGTTGTTTTGGAGCAATACCTACTGTACCACACTATGGCCCTCTTTTTAGGCCTAAAAACCTCCACTTTTACAAAGGAAGTTGGGTTGTTGTTATTGGTGCAGGGTCTAGTGGATTAAACTGATATGCCTTTTTCCTCTAATAGGAGCTATTGTGTGGGTTGGGTCTTGAAGCCATAGCATTGAAGAGATGTTTAAAGATAATGCAGAGCTCTGGTCCCCTAGAAAATTGAATCAAATTTACTAGCCTTTTCTTGTTCAAATTAATCCCTCCTACCCATTTTTCTTGGAGTATCCACACCAAATCCCTACACCTTTAAGTGCCTCAATATTTTCTCACCAACTCATCAATTTTATGTACCCTATATATCGACCTGGACATAGTTGATGTCACTTTTTTGTAACTCTATTATGGATTTGGGATGTATGCCATGTATTGATATATACGCTATTATTGTTCAATTTGTCATATATGAAACTGCAAATTTGATCCTTGAATTTGTTGGTTGGATGTTTATGCCTTAAGTGTATTCTTGTTTCACATGACTTGCGTATATGCATGTGTGTTTCTATAAATTAATGTACTTGTGTGTGTACTTCATGCATATGATTCATAACCTAAATTCATATGTACGACCTACGTGAATGACTTAAGTTAATTCATGTCTATGATTCATAATGTATGTACTACATGTTTGCTTCGGGACATAAGCAATTTTATGTGTACGCTTTTTGTGCTACATATGTTCACATGTATACTTTATGATTTAAGTGAATTGATGCTTGATGTGATACATTGTATTTAGGTGTATCTTTCATGCTCTATATGTATGCACTCCATGACTTAAGTGAATTTATGTTTGTTGTTGTAAGTTTTTTGTGACTGAAATACAAAGTATGAGAGTTGGGTTTTTTTTCTTGGACAGTGGATGTAGGGATGTTTTATGCAATTTTGAGCCCCTTGAGTAACTTCAAACATATATTGTTCCTTGGGTACACCTGGGAATTTATAGGGGTCTTTGGTGCAGGGCACCCAAGAAACATCGAGCATGGATAAGAGTCTTCATGGGTTCATCTTCACATATTTTTAATCATGGTTAGATCCTAGAGATCAACCATTCATTTTGATTAGATTGGTCTCATTGTAAAGTTAATTCATCTAAGGTGTCTTTATAAACCTAAGGTTGATTAGACTCATGACCTATGATAGGATAATTAGGTTTGATGTTTTTGGTCTAATAAAGGTCCTACTATAGTATCTAAGGGTCTTCTAAGTCCTTTCAATAGGTTTAGAGGTCCTAATAGCAATATTGTCAAAAGTTGCACAAATGTTGTCAAGCAACTTTTAAAAGTTGCTATGCAACTTTTTCATTATTGTTTTTCTAGGTTGGTTAGGGGGTCAAACGGATTTAACCAACCATTTGGTGGTTATAGCCATTAGTATTGAGTCATTTCAAATACTTCCCATCAAGTCCTTAAAAAAAAATCATACTTTGTGTTATTGTTCCATTGGAGAGACCTAATAGCCCTTGTAGGTCAAAAGTTGAATTTGGGGTTGTAGGTGTATTTCAACCAAACCAAATATTGTTCCTGCCTTAGAATAGATAATATAAGGTGTTTAGACCCTAGGATCAAGAAGATCAAAGGGAGGAATACGAATTTCCATAAATAGCCTTTTTGAGGGAAAGTGTCATGAATGATATAAATGAATATAGTGAAGCATACACATACCACACAAATCTTGAATTCACTTAATAGACATGAATCATAAACATAACACATAAATCATGAATGAATTAAGTGAATTTATGTCTATGCTTAATAATGTATGTACTGCATGTTTTATTTAGGACATTTAAGCAATTTTATATGTCAAAATTTCCATCTTCTACAATATATGTCAAAATGGGCTAGGGTTGTTTTGGAGCAATACCTGCTGTACCACACTATGACCCTCTTTTTAGGCCTAAAAACCTCAACTTTTAAAAAGGAAGTTGGGTTGTTGTTATTGGTGCAGGGTCTAGTGGATTAAACTGATATGCCTTTTTCTCTAATAGGAGCTATTGTGTGGGTTGGGTCTTGAAGCCATTGCATTGAAGAGAAGTTTAAAGGTAATGCAGAGCTCTGGTCCCCTAGTAAATTGATTCAAATTTACTAGCATTTCCTTCTTCAAATAAAGCCCGCCTACCCATTTTTCTTGGAGTATCCATACCAAATCCCTACACCTTTAAGTGCCTCAATATTTTCTCACCAACTCATCAAATTTTTGTACCCCATAACCCTCATTTGAGTTGATCATTGCTTCATACATCTCCTAGTGGTGATGTACCCTTGTTCACCCAATGCACCCAAAATGCAATCTCCTTCTAAAAAACCAATCAAAAATATTACCAAGACTTTGAGTCCTTCAACCATGTCAATTTCACTCCTATTAAATCCTTCAAACCATCCAAGACAATCCCTTAGATCAATCCAACCCAAATCTTAAAAACTGTCCTATTAAAATAGTTTTCACCAGTCCTGTCTGAACACCTTTTTGGATTTTGTGCCTAAAATATCCAAAAGAACTATTGAGGAATTAATATAATTTTGTTTATAATTCTTGGGCAGCACTTTTCCCAAGATTAGTGATCTAGGTTCTTCCAAACACTCAAAATCCTTAGAAATCCACTCTAATGGGGAAGATGCCTAAATGAAGGGCTTAAAGAAGGAAGTATGCTTTAAACTTGGTTTTATTTCAAAAAAATATTGGGAAATTTAGGGGCATGTTAATGAAGTCTAATTCTCCAGTTATAGCCTTTGATTCAAAGCCCATCAAAAGTTATGGGGTCTGCAACTCACTGATCAACCCTCTCTGCCAGTCACATAGGGATGCCCGACTAGGGTTTTATGCATAACTCTCTGAATCTACAACCATTCGATGCAAAACCAATTGAAAATTAAAATAGTCTCTCATATATCCCTTTTAAACTAGGATTTAAAATTTTCCCACAGTTAAATCGAGAGATATAAAGGCTCGAAGTTGACAAACCACATTTTTCACCAAAAAATGACCTCCAGATGACTGTAATTTGATTTCTCTACAAATAATCCACCTCAAAACCTATGGTTGGATTAAAATTAAATCTAATACATTTTATAAAATTTCAATGGAGTTATGTTTCACATTCAAACCAGTATATGCTCGGGCCAAGTCAAAAAACCAGACAAATTTCACAAAAAATGCAAATGTTTAATTCAATTTTGCAAATTCTCAGTACAATTCACTTCAAAAACCTATGCAAGGTTGGTTTAATTAATTTTATATTATTTTCCACCATTTCCAACTATTTGGATTGGTTATAGATGTTTTTAACAACTTTTCAAAAAAATGTTGTAAATAAGCAACTTTTTTGACAATGTTGCTGACAACATTTTGCAATTTTTTGCAAAAATTAACAAATTGAATCCTAGGGTCTACCCAAGCTGGATTTTATATGTTTTGATGTTAAAATAATAATTAAAACCTTCCCTAAGACAAATATACCCATCCAATGTCCAATAAACTATAGTGATCCATAGAATTTATAATCCTAGGCCACTAGGTTTCACAATTTAGGACTTGTTACACAATTTAGGATCTCTTGATCCTTCTTGGCCCTTGGCCAATAAAACCTACCTAAGAAAAAACATGGAGGCCTTCTTTCCACCTTTTTATTTGTCCTTTTCAGGGGCTCGTACACCAAAAGATGTTGTTACAAAACAAAAGTGATCATTTTCAATCTCCTAAAAAGAAGTCTGATAATCCACTACACCTCTAAATCAAATTTCCTTAAGGTAGTTCCTTTGTAAAGTGATCCTATTAGGCCTAATTTGGGAAATAGAGGCAATAATGCCAAGTAAGGGTTGGGATCTTGTATTCATTTTATTTGAACTATTTTGAAGCATTTATAAGGATATGAGTCATCTATTAGAGTTGAGATCGAGGATTGGATCTGTCAAGGGAATGTGAGTTGTGCCCAAGGGTGAGAGGGAATTGAGAGCTTGGGGTGTTGGGTGTGATAGAAAACCACAAAACCTTTAGAATCAGTTCGGTCCATCATCAAGTCATCCACTACATGAACCATTATTAAAATCTAGAGAAACATGATATCATCTACATGAACCATTATTACAATTTAGAGAAACATGATATCCACTACACATGAACCATTATTATAATTTAGAGAAACATGAGATATCCACTGCATGAGCCATTTTAATAATTGTAATGAATCGTAATTCACTAGTATGCTCTTAGTTAAATGGTACACAGTAAACTATACAAAATGTGGCCCCTCGGTATATACAAATCAACCCATGACCACTTTTATATACAATTTGATCTTCTTTCAATAGACAAAATGTGGTCTCCAAATATGCATGTAGACCACTTCATAGTCATTTATATTTACAAAAAAGCAAAGTTAGATTGTTTCACAAAATTTATATACAAAATTGTCAAAATAATTCTACCATTTTGTAGAATGATTCTTCATGATGGCCCAAAACTAATTGAGCAAACCTTCTGGATCAGCTCTAACCCTTATTGTGTTAAGTATTGCTTCGTGTTCAGATTCAAAAAGTTTCCATAAATTCTTCTTACGAGGTCTACTAGTATACTTAATAAATTAAATATTTGTTTCAACAAGAAGGTTTGAGTAATGCAAAATATGTCTATGTGTCTCATAGTCCTAAAACAACTACTTCTTGGATTTTTTGATAGGGTACCCACATTTCATAGAAGCATAAATTAATACAAAATTCAACATATAAAGTGCAATCGAATGATGGTAAGAGGTCTCAAAGTCGTCAAACAAGAAAACATTATATTTTGATAGCATACCTTCTAAGGCATGTCCCTGTCACAACAATAGATCCTATTGGGTACTCAATACCCTCTCCATCGATGACTGTAGTTGTCAATTTATTTTTTCCCTCAATACAACAACACAAAAGTAATTAGTCCCTTCCTCATTGTTCCCATCTGCAACAACTTCATATACATGACCTGCAATTTATAGAGGGATAAGTTAACACCCTAAACACTTAACCACCTAATAAAATGAGTTCAAGTAGGTTCAATAGAGTTCATCTCAAAATGAAGAATAAATTGAGAAATTACTTGGTTCAACTAGGTTAGATATGTGATCAAAATTCACTGATGCTTCAAACTGGCTCAATAGTAGTGCTCTAGGAAGTTGATATGTATCAAGTGGTTGCAAAGGTGTATAAGACCATTCGTCAACCCACTCTTTTGATTTAAATTCCTCCCATGCAAAATTCATACAAGACAAGAAAAAACATGCCATTAATCTAGTATAGATACCCAGTGATGCTGCATTTGAACTTCTAAATGAGTGCATGTCACTTGATCCTGTAAGTGCACAATAATATAGATATTTTTCAATGTTAGACTCGCCTATCAACCAAAAAAATCTATTAACCATAGAATTACCTTCATTACATGTTCCCATCGTAGAGCTGCACCATCACACACTTGTTTCCACATTTATTAACTCCACACCACCTTCGTACTTGAATTCCTCTCTAGCTAGATCTCTTTTTACACATGCACCCACACCATCATGATCGCCTTTAACATGCCCCGTCTCGGTGAAATTCCAAAAATGTTGAACGCCACTTCTCACATGCATCCTACTCAACCAATAGAAAATCCTTGTATTCTTGAATTACGAGGTGCAATTGTCTGACCATATTATGTGTTGGTTGTACTCAATACCTCTTTCCCTTAAATTCTCATAGAAAAATTTGAAGAAACCTTGCACAAACTCTGATGAATGTGTGCGATCGTCATTGATGTAGAAGTGATACTCTCTTAAAACCTTTCTATTTGATTCTATGCTATCATATGCATGCAAGAATGCTATATGTAGAAAGATCATCACTTGTATAGAATGGTAATATATTGATTGCACTTCACTCTAAGGTTTATGTGTATAATGCTCAGAAAAATCAACAATAGAGACAATAGTACCAAGGGGAAAAGTGTCCTTACATATCTTAAATTTCTCATCCAACCACCTAGCTCTATGTGAATGACGTATGTACTCATAAACTAGTTTCTCTTGAAAAATCTTCATAAAATCAGCTACACATATCATTTTTCACTAAATCACACCTCTTAAGTTCTTTTCCATCTTTTAGACCATAAGTTACTGTCTTGTATTTTCCAAAATAAACTAGTGTATTTCCAATCTCATTTGTGCTCTCTAGAGAATGACATATCCGCAAATTTCTCATACCACCACATGCACTACAAGATCCATTCAAACACATCATCTTGATTGCATAATACACTTGACATAAAATTTCTTGATGATGTAGGAGGTGCTTGAAGAACACATTCTTGAAAAATAGTGTTAGTGTGCAAAGTACAACAAACATGACGATATATATCATAATGCTTGAAAAACACATTCTTGAATGCACATGATAGCATATAATCAGATAGAAAGGTTTTAAGAGAGTATCACTTCTACATCAGTGATGATCACACACATTCATTAGAGTTTGTGCAAGAATTCTTCAAAATTTTCTATGAGAATGATACCTTGACTAATCTCTAGAAGATAAAGGATTCTACTGCTAAGATGGAGATCCTCCAGTCTGAGGAAGAAAACCTGATGGTGGACATTTCCTGATTTTGTTCCCTAGCTCTTTTGGCCGTCCCTATGTTGTTTGTTTTTTAGTTGTTTAGTTTGGTTTTGTTGTAGCCCTGTGGTGGTCTGTTTTGTGTTTAGGTTCTGTTATGTTATGTCTGGGCATACATTATGATCTTTTGCTATGTTTTGGTTTTAGGCACCAAGTAAAACCTATTTTACTTAATCAAAAACATGTGGTGCGCATATGATTAATCTTGACGTAAAAGGATTTTTCCATTTCAAAAAATCTTTGAATAATTTTAATTTGAGGAAATATTTGGAGGAACCTTTCATAAAATTGTGTTTGTGTCATATCCAAAAAGTGTTTTGGATGTAGCATATGATTTGTAGATCCGATTCTCCTCCTAACAACGTCTCTTTGTGTTTTCATGCCAAAACTTTTCAATTAATGTTCTTAATGCATCAACAACAACCTTGTCCTTGTGTGGGATTCTACCCGAGAATGACCAAAGAGAATTACTATTTGGATCCTCAAATTTTTTCTCACCTCTGTAAGGCTCTCTGTAATGTTTATCTACCTACCCTTAATGACTTGCTTGTTTTTCTTACTATACGAGAATTTTTCTTTTCCTTTCTAATTATAGTTGATGTGAGGACATGTCGAGTAACATTAGCATCTTTACTGCATGATTTTGAACCAATAAATTGGTATGCATCAAATAGATTTCCCACAATGGTTCTCCCAGTACTATTTTCAGATGTTCTCAACCCCACAATTCTCATTGTCTCTCTAAATTTCAGATTCTTAATTATTTCAAGAACTACTTGAAATCTTCTACTTTGATTTAATTTTTCAAAACAGTTATTCCAAGAATTTTTAGCAATTCTTCTACAATTTTTTTCTGATATTTTATCATGCATTGGCCTCAAAATAATTTCATCAATGTCAATTAGAAACTTTGGTTTTCTACGCATTATTCTAGGAGGTGTTAACATAGTTGCATGCTCTACATTTTCATTAGATGAATTAGGTGCATTTATCCCTAGCATTTCAATTGGTGTATGTTGAACATTTTCATTTTCATTATGTGCATTTTGTTCATCAATGACTTCGAATTGAAATGGTGCATTGGATGAATTAGGTGCATTTATCCCCATCATTTCAATTGGTGTATGTTGAACATTTTCATTTGCTGAATTAGGTGTATTTGTCAAATTAAAATTAACATTTTCATTTTCATCACTTACATTGCATGCATTTGATGATGTACCTTGTCATATTCTCCTCATGTGCTCCCTTTGTCTTTCCATTTCCATCTCTCATTTTTCAATTGTTCCTCTTTTATTCTTTCCCATTGTTCGTATTGAATGGACCCTACGAATAATATCATGAACATCAAATAACATGTGAACATCAAATCCAAAAAATAAGAACAAATCAATCATTTTATTGAAATGTGAACTTAAAATGATAAAATAACATCAAAACACCAATAAAAAACACAATTCAATCATTGCAAAGAAAAAGCATTCAAAAAAGTGTAGATCTGTTTGTTACTGGCGTAAAACAAAAAAAACAAATAGTGGGACCTCGAGAAAACTTGCAATGATTTTTTTTAGACCATTGAAGAAAATATATTTGCAACGTTCCTATTTCAACAGAACCCGATCGGGTTCTGAGGACTTAATGGTTCAACATTCCTCTTTCCTTAGAACTCGATCGAGTTATGAGAACATAAAAGCTCAGTGTTCCTAATTCCTTAGAACCTAATCAGGTTCTGAAATAATAAGAACAAAGTAGGATTGAGAGAGAGAGAGAGAGAGAGAGAGAGAGAGAGAGAGAGAGAGAGATTTTCCTATACATTACATGTACAGGAAATAATGAGTACCTATTTTATACCTTACTTGATTCAAATGGATGGCTTAAAAATGATGATGAATAAAGATGATCGTAGGTTAATGATGTGTTAGATCGTCTCAAGATATTTCCTACGCTTTTTTATCGGAGCCAATCATACTCCATATGTGGAAGTTATGACTTCCAGAGAAAAGCCTATTTTAATTTCTTCATAATCCGATCATGATAAGGAGAATAAAATTCATATTTTTTACTTCTTCAAAACCCGATCGGGTTTTGAAGAAATGAAGATTGTGCATTTTATTCTCCAGAACCTGATCGGGTTATGTAGGAGTTGAAAAAGTACTTTTTTATTTTTAGATACCAATCGGGTTATGGCTTGGGAAGAGGCTTGGAAAATGATCCAAAGCCTTGGAGGCTCATTTTCCCTCCATTTTTATTCTTTTAGATGTTTTCATCTTGTAAGATGAATTCTCAACTTTATCTTCACCAAGTTTGCAGTTTGTCAAGAGGGTAGCTCTATAATTTTCACCATAATCTTATACATCTTCTTAGCTTTCTAACCATATAATTTTTTCTATTTTTGGACAACATTAGCATAGTAAACTTTAATCTTCTTTACCAATGTCTTGACAGTCCTCAAAGACATATGTCTACCATTTTTTTAATAACTTTTGATATAATTAACCAAATTAAAAATAAATTACACATTATTGTTCTACACTTAATTCTATACACTTTAAAAAAAAACTTCATTTTCGATTATTTTGATGCAAGTTACGCCCAGCGCACGGACATGTACCAAATTTTTAGGATGCAGTCACTTCAAAAAATCACAGGAAAACAAATACTCATCAGAAAATTATAAAAAAATACACATATTCTAGATCTCACTCTTACCTATCATCCTACAAAAGGGATTTGAAAAATACTGAATATAACTATATCTTTTGTACAACGCACAGAAACAACTATGTTATGTTTTTATGAAAAAATCAGGAACATGTTTTCATGTGCGTGGGGTTTGACCCTCTTAATCTTATCGATTTTTTAAAAAATTTAGTATTTTAGAAATTAGATTCAGAGTAATACAATTTTTATTTTTAACACATCTTCTTATTTTGAGTGCATGACCCTCAAACATCTGTTCCAAGCTCATGTTTACCCAATTTCAGAAAAAATGTGTCCACTTATACCCCCTTTTTGGTTCAAAACTTGGTGCACATGCTTGGGCATAAATAAATTGATACCCAAAAGTGGGGATAAGAAACGGGTAAAAAAATGGAGGCCTATTACCTTTCTCAACATTTATTATAAAATTATTGCTAAAACATTTGCTAGGAGGATTATAAACATCTTGGGCAAGGTGGTTTCTTTAACACAAATGTTGTTAACTAATGAATATCTGATGGAGATGATGAAGACTGAGTGATACCGAGTATCATGATTGTAGAAATGGTTAGACCAGCTGTTGTTTTGTCATTGATGTCAAGCAATTGATTAATTGATTTCTATTGTGTTACCATATCTTAAGAGGAGAAGTTAAATGGGTGAAAAGTACAGATCAGACAATGATGATACAATTATGTTCTACTATACATTTGATGTTATCAAATCAGTACATTTGATTGATCAAGTCGGGAACTACAATGAATTAAAGTTATCACTGAAAGAGATACTTTACTGAGCTAGACTGAGTCAGTCGATAGAATTTTATGTGAGTTAGTTACCGAGCATAGGGCACCGAAGATGAGTTAGACACTGAGCAGTGAATGAGTCAGTTACCGAGGTCCAAAACAAGTTTTACCGAGTATAGTTATTGATATTAAATGATGATGAAATTGAATTTCATGCGAAGCAATGATGAGCTGGATGAGGAAATAAATTAAATGAAGTTTGTTAAAAGATCTATGAATGGGAAAATTCAATATGAAGATCTAAGGCGAAGATCAAGTAGTTAAGCAAAAATATGAAAGTTCCAAGAAAAGTTACAAGTTTGGAGGTAAAAGTGAAATGGTTTACAGAGTTGAGAAATATGAAGAAGATGATCAAACGACTGAGCGCAAAGGAAGGTAAATCAAATCAAGGAGATTAAGAGGCAAAAGTATGTCTATATAACCTGGATGAGAATTACACACAGTGTAAGGCTGCTGGCAAATTGAATAGAGAATGAAAGAAGCTGAAGAACAACATTTAGCAAGCAGAACAGAGAAAGATAGATTGAAGAATCTACTGTCTGAGAAAGAGATAAATTGATTATGAGATGCCAGTATTCAATTGAGAATAAAGGATCTGATACAAGCATAGTGAGTTGCTATATTTACAAATCAAAGTTTAGTATTTCTTATTAATATTTGTAACATAGAAATCTCTTAACCGAGTGGATTTAACTGTCCTATTTGTAAAACCTAGGCCTAGGTGACATTCCAAAAGAGTGTTTGAAGACCTCTAACAAGGACATTTCTGTGTGCATAAATGTTGTCACACTTCTATGAATCATTCCATTCAAGGTTGCTCAAGAATGAGGCCTCAAATATTGATCCATAGCTCTCTAGTCATGGATGTGTAAAAATATAAAATGAAGGCCCTCAGATTGACCTAGTTGTGTCTATTGCAAATACACCATGAAATGAGAGATTCAAATGCATAAAAATGAGATCTAGTCTATATGATTGCAATGCATAAAAGGAAA
>MU227169.1:2211271-2224274 GCA_018584345.1 Thuja plicata
TTACAATTTGATCAAGGAAATTGATTTGAATTGAAAATGTTCCAAAGCATTGATTCAAAAATTTGATAAATTTATAAAATAATA
This sequence comes from Thuja plicata, assembly GCA_018584345.1. Taxonomy (NCBI): domain Eukaryota; kingdom Viridiplantae; phylum Streptophyta; class Pinopsida; order Cupressales; family Cupressaceae; genus Thuja; species Thuja plicata. Next base: position 2,211,356 of record MU227169.1, read on the forward strand.
AATGGGGCCCAAAGTCTAGGCGACCATTTTAGGGTGCATACAATTTCTAACAAGGTGAAGATCCTAACAGATCTGAGGTAAATCCCCTAACAGAGTCACATTTAGCAAATGTGTTTGTAATGTTTAATATGATAAGTTCTTAACCGAGCATAGTTCAGAAGGGTACATTTTATTATGGGTTACAATTCTCACAGAGGCTTTTCCCAAATTGGGTTTCCTCATTAAATCATGTGTCAATTAGTTATATCTTATGTTTACATGGTTAATCTGATGTTGAATGATTGATTGCTGCTTATATTATTGAGTTATTTGGTGAATTGGTTATTTACTGTATTTAGTATTTACCGAGTGAATCAGTGAGTTCAGTTTTAAGAGTTTAAGTTTTTGATTTGTCTAATTCACCCCCGCTCTCAGTGGGACCACAATTAGTATCAAACATTTCTTACTCTAAAGTGATAAGTTTAAAGGACTTGAGTTAAGATCTAGATATGTATACGAGGGAAGCACCAAATTTGAATAGGGATCATTTCTCTACATGGAAAAGTAGAATGAGGTTGCATGTGTCTAGAGTAGGAGAGTATGCACTTTAATATTTTTAGAATGAATATGTAGCACCGACTACTGAACCTTTAACAATCAGTGAGCAAAGTCAGAAACATGAACACACATAATTTATGATTGAGATTGCTTCTACACTTACCGACTAGGAATATGATGATCTTGATGGTTGTACTACTGCAAAACAAATGTGGGATAAGATTGTTTTGACCCATGGTGGAGATCATCATGTTCAAAAGGCTAAAGAAGAAACCTTGAGAGGAAAATTTGACTCTATGAGGATGAAGGAAGGAGAGAACATAATTCAATATGATACAAGACTTAAGGAGACTATTAATTCTATCAAAGGAGATGGCGGTATCATAACAGAGGATGATGTTACAAGAAAAATGTTGAGAACCCTGCTACCGAGTTATGCTATTTGTGTATTTTCTATACAAGAGCCGAGATCTATACCCCAAATGAATGTTTCACTAGATGCTACTATTGGTAAGTTAACTACATTTAAGCTAAATGATTTTAACAATAGTATGCCTACTACTTCTAAGATTGAATCTACATTTAAGTCTACTTTAAATATTGAAAAGGCTAGGAAAGTTGCTGCTAGAGATGGATACTTTAGTAGTGCTAGTGAGAAATTTTGTAGTTTCACTAAAGGACTTGAAGAACTATTTACTGAATAGATGATGAGAATGAAAGATAATTTGAAGCTTTGTTGGCTAGAAGGCTACAAAGAGGAAAAGACAAATACCGAGGTAAGTTACTCTTGAAATGTTTTAATTGTGATAAAGTTGGTCACTTTGCATCTAACTTTCCAAAGAATGATAAGGAAGAAAATAAACATAACATAGATAAGGACAAGAGAGAAAACAAATTTAGGAGATACATAGACTATTAAAACAAAGGTAAGAAATCTTGTTATATTGCTAATGAAGGACTAAGTGATGATGATTCTTTTGAGAGTAATGAAGAAAAAGAAGTTGTTTATGTTGCTATAAAAGATGATTCTGATGAAGAAGAACCTAGATCCCTAATATCACAATTAAGTAAGAATGAAACATGGATTATAGATAGTGGTTGTTCACATCACATGACTAGTGACACTCTTAAGTTTATTTCCTCAGAAAATCATGATGAAGGTTATGTTAAATTTGGTAATGATGCTCCATATCATGTGAAAGGAAAATGATCTATAATTCTACTGAATAATACAAGATGTGGTGATGTCTATTGGGTTGAAGGATTAAAGTATAATCTATTGAAATTATTGCACAACTAAACAATATAGGTCACTGATTGGAATTTCAATATGGAAGAGTGAAATTATTTGATGAGAAGAGCAATCTAATTGCTACTAGAGAACAATCTAAAGGTAATATTCTATTTTATATTGATACTTCTATGAAGAGTATTTTATTTTCTAAAGTTGAAGATGTTTGGTTATGACACAAAAGGATTTGTCATGTTAATTTTGACAACTTAATCAAAGTGAGTAAGAACAATAGAGTAAGAGGACTACCGAGACTTGAAAAACTAGAGAATACTATGTGCAAAGAATGTTAGATGGGTAAGATGACTAAATCTAGTTTTGCAAGAAAGACTTATGTTACACAAGGAATTTTGGATTTATTTCATACTGATTTATGTGGACCAGTGAGAACTCAAATTTATGATGGAGACAAATATTTTATTTTATTTGTGGATGATTATTCAAGAATGATGTCTGTAAATTTTTTAAAAGAAAAATCTGATGCATTTCAAATGTTTAAGTGGTATAAGGCCCGAGTTGAAAAACAAACTAGAAGACATTTGAAATGTCTTAGATCTGACAAAGGAGGTGAGTTTACTTGTGACGAGTTTACATGTTTTGTAATGAGAATGGAATTAAGAGATAGTTGTCAGCACCGAGGACACCACAGCAGAATGGGATTGCTGACAGAAGAAACATATCTATTGTTGATTGTGCTAGGACACTGATGATTGTTAAAAGAGTTTCACAAAAATTCTAGAGGGAAGCTGTGAGTACTATTGTTTATACATTGAACTGAGTACAAATGAAGAAAGGTACCAAAAAGATACCTTATGAAATCTAGTATGATCACAAACCTAATGTTAGTTACTTAAAATTTTTTGGGAGCAAATGCTATATTTTGAAAGATTCTAGAGAAAGAAATTTTGATTCAAAAGGAGATGAAGGGCTATTCTTATGATATTCCACAAGGAGTAAAGCTTACAAATGTTTAAACAAGGTTAATAACAAAATGGTGGAAAGTGCAAATGTAAGAATTGATGAATTTGCAGAAAGGAATGATGAAAACAGTAAGAAGGAACCTGATGATTATGACAATTTTGTATATGTACAAAATGATGCCCCTAAAACCTTACTAAGAGCACCTACCGAGGAGGAAGATGGACAAGGAGCTCCACAACCGAATGTTGATATTGAAGAATCAAGAACTACCAAGCCTATTTTGGAAAAGTATGTGAGAAGGCACCATTCCCCAAGAAATATTATTAGAAATAAGGAAGCTGGAGTGATGAACATAAGAAAGACCAGAGACAATACATGTTTGATATCTTCATTTGAGCCAAATAAAGTTAAGGATGCACTAGATAATGAAGATTGGATAAAAGAAATGAAAGAAGAGTATGATCAAATTGAGAAGAACAAGACATGAATATTAGTACCCAGGCCCAAAGAAAAAAATATTATTGGTACTAAGTGGATTTTCATAAACAAACTAAATGAGCATGGAGAAGTTATCAGAAATAAAGCTAGATTGGTTTGCAAAGGTTATGCACAAGAAGAAGGAATTCACTATGGAGAGACTTTTTCACTTGTTTCTAGACTGGAAGGAGTTAGAATACTTCTAGCATATGTTTCTTACAAAGGATTCAAAGTATATCATATGGATGTTAAATTTGTATTTCTTAATGAGATACTTGAAGAAGAAGTATACATTGAACAACCTTAGGGATTCATTGAAAACACAATTAAGAATAAGGTATGTAAGTTACATAAAGATTTATATGGATTGAAACAAGCATCCCGACCATGGTATGAGAGACTACAATCTTATCAAATAAAAATAGGATTTCAAAGAACAAGCGATAACAATAATGTTTACTTCAAATGTGATAGTGATAATAAAGTTTTGATTGTTGAAACTTTTGTTGATGACATTATTTTTGGAGGCAATGACACTTTATGTAAAGGATTTGTTGATGAAATGAGAAATGAGTTTGAGATGTCAATGATTGGAGAGATTAAGTTATTTCTAGGTCTACAGATACAACAAGCTACTGGAGGAATCTATATTACACAAGCCAAGTACATCAAAGAGATTCTTAAAAATTTTGGTATGGAAGATTCCAAACCTGTTGGTGCACCGATGGTTACTGGATGTAAATTACCTACAGAGGATGAAAAAAAAGAGGTGGATAATACTCTTTACCGATCCATGATTGGTAAATTGCAGTATGTTGTTCACATCCGACCTGATATAGCACACACTATTGGAATTGTTGCAAGGTTTTGTTCTAATCCAAAGGAAACACATATGTCTGCAGTAAAAATAATTTGAGATACTTGAAAGACACAGAAGAGTTTGGATTATTATACAAGAAAGGAGGTAATATTGATCTGCAAGTTTACACTGATGCAGATTGGGTTGGAAATGTTGATGGTAGAAAAGGTACTAGTGGAGGCACATTCTTTCTAGGTGCAAGAAGCAAATTTGTATTTCATAGTCTACTGTCGAGGTTGAATATTTTGTTGCTGCTATGAATTGTGCAAAAATAGTATGGATTAAGAAATTAATTGAAGGTATGAAAGAAGAGATCACATATTCGGTTACTATTTTTTGTGATAATACAAGTACTATTAATAATCAAGAACCCGGTTATGCATTCAAAGACCAAGCACATTTCTATCAAGTATCAGTACTTGAGAGAACAAGTTTAAGAGAAGAATCTGAAATTGGAATTATGTGAATTCAAAGGAACAATTGGCTGATATCTTTACAAAGCCATTACCTAAAGATTATTTTGAGTATCTAAGAGGTAAATTAGGGGTTCTTCCCCTATCCAATGTTCACTAAAGAGCTTCAGGCATGCTGCATCAATTCTATATTTTATTAGAATATCTATTTCTGAATTGATGTTAGTATGACACACTTTAGGTGATTCCTGAAGTTGTGAAAATATTTTTGTATGTAATGTTTTATGAGTACATGTTAGATATAATCCACTACTGGAATATTTTTTTCAGGAGTATCAGTTTTTGGCATTGTTGTTAAAGAGGGAGAAGAATACATTGATGATATTGTTAAAGAGGGAGAAGAATGAATTGCTAATATTGACACATGAAGGAGATTCAAAATGTATGTTACAGAAACATAAGATTTATTCAAGAGGGATATTTAGATCATAAATATCAAAGTGGAAACAAAACTATCAACTATCAAAGTAGAAACAAAACTATCAACTCAGAGAGAGTACAGTTATGTATTTGAGAGCTGCCATCATCAATTGCTATAACACTATTATAGTGGTTTCCATCAATGCAAAAGAGGGAGGTTGTTGATTACTTGATGAATATCTGATGGAGATGATGAAGACCAAGTGATACCGAGTATTAATGATTGTAAAAATAGTTAGATCAGTTGTTGTTTTTTCATTGATGTCAAGCAATTGATTAATTGATTTTTATTGTGTTACCATATCTTAAGAGGAGAAGTTAAATGGGTGACAAATACAGTTCAGAAAATGATGAAGTAATGATGATATAGTTGTTTTCTACTATAAATTTGGTGTTATCAAATCGGTATATTTGATTGATCAAGTCAAGAATTACAATGAATTAAAGTTATGACTGAATGAGATACTTTACCAAGCTAGATTGAGTCAGTTGCTATAATGTTATGTGAGTCATTTACCGAGCATCAAGCACCAAAGATGAGTTAGACACCAAGCAGTGAATAAGTCAGTTGATCGGTTCTATTAAGCAATCAAAAACTAGGCAATTACCATGACTGAGGGATTGGACATCCTACTGAGCAGCTATCCTCCTTTATAAAAACTCATTTAATTTATCAACCTAGGGACGTATTACTTGAAATGGTTCAGAAAGATATATGCACCAAGGATTATACTCAGACCATCCTATGGCTACAAGAAACAAATTGCTTTGAAAGGAAACTAGTCTATAGCTGCAGGAAATGAATGCTGGAAAGGAAATTAATCTATAGCTGCAAGAAACAAATGCTAGAAAGGAAATGCGAAAGTAAAGATGATGAAGGAACTCTACAACTTGAAAACACAAAGACTTGAAAACACAACTATAATGCTTCAACAGGTTTGCCACTTTGGCTATAGGAAGTACTGGAGTATCCTATGGATTTGGCTGCAGGAACTGTGTTAACACCACAATTATGATACCAAGATGCAGGAAATTGAAACTACATGCAAATGATTATAACTAACTAACATAGATTCCTCACCAAGTGGGCCCCCTTGAGTGAGTATCCAAACTCAATTACACTAAACTAAAGATTAATACTTCAATTTCTATTGATTGAAAAAGTGAATTACAAGATTCATAACAACTGTAAAACAATAGAGTGGAAACTATATATGATAACGCCCTCCCTTCTCACGTAGGAGCAGGGATTTATTTAAAGAATAAAAACATCTAACTGCTAACTGATCATTCCATAGAAATAGGCGAAGCTTTTATTACAATCCTACCAATAGAAAGGGAAACTATAAAGCTTGAAATAGAATAGGTCTAGGAAAGAGGAAAGAGTTGCTTTTGACAACAAATCTAACTTCCCACTCTCTCCTAGATTTCGTCAAAGAATTCATTATGTTGTCTCGGTCTTTGCTTGAATGATGCCACCTTGATCACCTAGGATCCACTTGTTCGTGTTGCGCTTAATGTTTCTCTGTGTGAACCTACTGCAAGACTGGGTCGAGCATCTAGTGCATGGACACGTTTTACCTGGTCAAGATGACAATTGCTATATTGATGTGCTGCACTTCAGATGTTAGGATAGAGACATTTATGGTAATCAACACCAAAATACACATGCATTATTTATGTTCAAACAAATAATTCATTCATAAAGACATAATCATAATTCCAAAGTAAATAACATAGCATGTTCATCCAAGCATGGCATATTAAGTGTGTTTTAACCATAGCATAGGTTTAGTGGCACCATGCCACATAATAGCAAATCTGAGTATAAAGTATTTGACAATGTATGTTAAAAAAGGGAAAAGGTCCTAGTAGAAGCTATCCCAGGGCATCTAATATATGGCATTAATATGTCCCATCATCAGTTACCGAGTTGCAAAGTAAGTTTTACCGAGTACTGTTACTGATATTAAATGATGATAAAATCAAATTTAATGCGAAGTGATGATGAGATGGATGGGGAAAATGAATTAAATAAAGTTTGTTACAAGATATATGAATGAGAACATTTGATATGAATATCTAAGGCAAAGATGAAGCAGTTAAATAGAAATATGAAAGTTCTAAGAAAAGTTACAAGTCTTGAGGTAAAAGTGAAATGGTTTACTGAGTTGAGAAATATGAAGAAGATGATCAAATGACTGAGCGCAAAGGAAGGAAAATCAAATCAAGGATATTAAGAGGCAAAAGTATGTCTATATAAGGGATGATAATTACACACAATGTAAGGGTGCAAGCAAATTGAATAGAGAGGGAAGAATCTGAAGAACAATATTTACCGAGCAGAACAAAGAAAGACAGATTGAAGAATCTATAGTATGAGAAAGAGATAAAAGGAGTATGAGATGCCAATATTAAATTGAGCACAAAGGATCTGATACAAGCATAGTGAGTTGCTATATTTACACATCAAAGTTTACTGTTGCTTATTAATATTTGTAATAGGGAAATCTCTTAACCGAGTGGATTTAATCGTCCTATTTGTAAAACCTAGACTTAGGTGACATTCCAAAAGAGTGTTTGAAGACCTCTAACAAGGTGACTCCTAATAGGGTGAAGATCCTAACAGATTTAAGGTAAATCCCCTAATAGGGTCACATTTAGCAAATGTTTTTGTAATCTTTAACAGTATAAGTTCTTAACTAAGCGTACTTCAGAAGGGTACATTTTATTGTGGGTTACATTTCCCACGGAGGTTTTTCCCAAATTGGGTTTCCTCATCAAATCATGTGTTAATGAGTTATATCTTATGTTTACATGGTTAATCTGACATTGAATGATTGATTGCTTCTTATGTTATTGAGTTATTTGGTGAATTGGTTATTTATTGTATTCAGTATTTACCGAGTGAATCAGTGATTTCAGTTTTAAGAGTTTAAGTTTTTGATTTATCTGATTCACCCCCCCTCTCAGTGGGACCAATAAAAAATATGGTTTATTAAGGGTAGATACATACTAGAGAGTTTGATTACCACTTGGGAGGCTTTGCATTAGGCTAAAGGGTAAGTGCAAGAAGTTGGGTACCAATTTACGGAAGTCTTGTAGGCTTGAAAATTGCCGCTAGAAACGGGCACCCATTTTGAAAAAAATAGACACGCGTCTTAGGCTCGGACACCCGATCCAAAATTCAAAAAATGGGTGCCCTTTTTTTCAAAACGGGTACCCTTTTTTTTCAAAACGGGTGCCCATTTTTTAATTTTTTTTAAACTTTTTTTAAGAAACTCATTTTTACATGCCAATTTATTATATTTAAGAAACGGGTACACGTTTTTAAACGTGTGGCCATTTTTTAAAATTTGAATTTACCAAGCCACCCTTTGCATTGGATTTCAGTTTGGGACAGGTTTGGTGGGACCAAGCCTATGCTTGGACCTCCAAAATAACAACTAAGGTATTTGAATACCAGATTTATGTCTTGTTGTAATGTTTTGAGAGTCTTCCTAATCAAATTTTTTGATGAAATGAAAACCCATTAGAGCTCTTACTGTCTAGATTTCAAAAATATAAATTTTATAGTGATATGATAAATTTTACTATTTTTAAAATATTTATTAATCAAAAGTGGTACCTAAACTTAAAATAGTAAGGCTCTCTAAAACTTTAATAACTTTTTTGATTTTAGGTTTTTGAAAAATGAATTATATGAGCCCAATCTACATAGAATTTTCTTCAAAATAAATTTTTTTTCAAAAAAGTGAAATTTTCGTCAAATTATGGTGGTCGTACACGAGAGGTTTTGAAAATGTACTTTATAATCAATTAAAAATTAATAAAAAAAATATTCAATTAAAAAAAAGAAAAAAAATTCAGACCGATCTTTGATGTGTTAGGTACCTTCTCCCAGAAGGATTTAGAAAAATTTATTTATTTAATTCAAAATAGGGTGGTCATACACATGCGGGGTATGGTCCTGAAACATGCATTTTGAAAAAGAGGTTTCTAAACATGACTACTAAAATATATTTTCTACCACGTGGGTACTCAAATAAATTACATACTTGAAAACTAGACTCTGAGCACTACATTTTCTATTAGTGAATTGTTTTGACATTCAATCTCTAAGTGCCTCAAATTTTGACATCAATTGACTAGAAATTTTAAAAAATAGGGAAAAGACTTCCACTTTTTGCCCAAAAGTGAGACTCAACTTCTTGTAGGCACCCTAAAGAGGATAAACAAAATACAACAATGGTACTCCTTGACTTTGAAAAAACATATGGCATAATTGAATGGCCCTTTGTTATCGATATGTTTAACGCCTTTGGTTTTCCTCTAAAATTTTGTAGATGGATTGAGATTTTATTTCAAGATTCTTCTACATTTATAGATGTTAATGGAGAAATTTATGAGCCCATTTTTCTTCAGAGATCCATGAGGATGTCCTATTTCACCCACTTTATCCGTTATGACAACAGTGTTGGAGATTTGCTTGTGTGCAAATAGTTGACTGTATGTTTGTCATTGATGACAACATATAGTATACAACAGTGAACTGTATTCACTTTTCAGTATGGTTATGTGAAAGCCCTGCGCATTTTTTTTTATGTTTTAGACATAATTACTACACCATGTACATACACACAGATTCAGACGTTCAGTAACAATTGAGTTATGTTACTCTATTTACCAGACACAATTTCAAAATATTGTTATCAGAAAGACGAAAATAATTTTATTGTTTCTTCAGTTTTGTCTATCTATAGGATATGCCTATTCAGATTCATGTTTAGCTATGAGTCTAAGTTAATTAACCAAATGTGCTAATCAAGTTTCATCCAAAGCATGACGTTTGGGTAATTTTGGTGGAGCCAACTATGTGAAGCGATGCATCTATTCAGTTTGAGTTGCATGGTTCTAATTATGTTGCGTGCTTGGTTTGGCCGACTAAAGAAGCATTGAAGGGATTCCTAAAGCTGACAAAGATCATATCTTTTGGAGAAGATACTTATATTAGTTCATTTGAACATCACCAAGTGTGAATGAAAGAAAAGAGACAGAAAAAGGACAAAACAAAATGCTGATTATTTTGGGACAGTAAAGCCATTTCATTCATCAGTTAAAGATCTATGTGAAGAAGCAGAGAGTATATACAATTCATTGGAACTAATCAAGACAACAGGTCTACTCAAATAGTTCATTATCAGACATAGTATATATCTATTTTACTGAAGGTTATAACCTTCATCATATTAGCAGTGAGCTTTTGGATAGTGAGTCCTCACCCCTAACAGGGTTATTTGTAAAAGACTCATAACAGGGTCCGACCCTTAACCAGGTCACTATACTTATTGCATTGTAAAGAATAAATTCTAATAGGGTTCTGAAGATCTTCTAACAGGGATTATTATACTCAAGTACAGTTCTTTGTGGGTGCTAATTCCCACTGAGGTTTTTACCTAGTTTGGTTTCCATGTAACTAAAATTGTGGTGTTCTATTTTGTCTAATCTTAAATGTGTATATGCTTATGATATTTTGTAATTAATTATTAAAATAGCTAATAACTGATTCACCCCCCCTCTTAGTTATCCTTTGGGACTATTCCAAAAATTGGTATCAGAGCCAAGTTCCTTAGAGAGAAAGCCTAACAACTTAAGGTAGATCAAATGGCATACTTCAGGAAATAGATTCCTAAGTTTGATGGAGAGAATTATCTTGACTGAAAGAAAAAAATGATAACACATCTTCAGTGCATTGGTTTTGAGATTTATGAGATTGATACTCATGCAATTAATGTTCCCACCTTGAAGGACCTTGCATAAGAAGATTCTACTAATAAAAAAAAGGAAGTATTCACCCAAAATGCAATTGCCAAAGAAGCCCTAATCAGTGCCCTATTTGACAGTGAATTTTCTGAGATCAAGAAGGAAGACAAAGCATATTCAATTTGTAAATACCTATAAGACATGTTTGAAGGAGACATCCAAGCCAAGAATGTGCGCAGAAAGACATGGAAGAAAATATACAACAATTTAGAGATGCTACCTGAAGAAAACATCAGAGCTTACAATCAGAGGATTAATGAAGCGGTCTCAGGAATCAGGAACAATGGTGGAGAAATTTTAGAGGATGATATAATGGACAAATTAATGACCACATTGACAACAGATTATGAAAGCAAGATAAACATCTTGGATGAAACCATGCAATTCTCAAAGAACTTCAAAAGAGAAACCTTGATTAGAAAAATATCAGTATTTGAATATCAAGATTGAAGACAGAACCTAAAATGGAAACAACCTTCAAAGCCTCAGTACATGGAAAGAAATCCTTGAGCATCTCTAGTAATAATGAGAAAGAAGTTGATACAAAACTAGAAGAAATCATTTCTATGATTGCTAAGAAGGAAAGGAAAGGTAAAGGAAAATATGAAGGACAACTACCATTAAAATGTTTCTCATGCAACAAAGTTGGCCACTTTGCATCCAAGTGTCCCACAAGAGTCAAGAAGTAAAAATCAAATGACAAAGCCAAATACACTAAGGAATGCTATCATGCTAAAGACTGTGTAACTGATGATGATTTAGGAGAAGATGAGATTGGATTCGTTGCAATTAAAGATAATGAAAAAATGATTGAAACAATAGAAACTAAAGATGAAAAGAAAGCACAAGAATTGGCTTTAGTTTCACAAGCTGACATTAGAACAGACTGGATCATAGACAACGGGTGTTCACATCACATGACAGGTGACAAAAATAGATTTGTACATCTAGACAAGTACAAAGGTGGCATGGTCATATTTGGAGATAACACTCCCAAACCTATCATAGGAAGAGGATCTATCACCTTAGATGGAAAGAACAAGACATATGATGTTCTTTATGTTGATGGTTTGCATCATAACTTACTAAGTGTTGGACAATTGTTAGATAAAGGATGTTAGTTGGAATTCAAAAACAACAGATGCATTATTAACAAAAAAGAAGGAGACATGATTGTATCAGGCTCAAAGACCAAAGGTAATATTTTTCAGCTTAAATCTGAAGCAAGTTGTTTTGTTGCAAAAGTGGATGACAGTTGAATTTGGCACAAAAGACTTTTTCATATCAATTTTGACAAAATAGTAAAGATAAGTAATGTAAAGGAAGTAAGAGACCTTCCTAGTATTGCAAGGTTGGTTGATACTATGTGCATGGAATGTGTGATGGGAAAGCATGTGAGGACCTCATTTAGAAGAAAACAGAACTCTGCAGAGAACAAACTAGATCTAATACATACACACCTATGTGGACCTACTCAAACAATATCATACTATGGTGAAAGGTATTTTATTTTTTTTGTTGATGATTTCTCCAGGATGATGTGGGTTGCATTCTTAAAAGACAAATCTGAAGCTTTTGAGAAGTTCAAAATATTCAAAGCTAAAGTTGAAAATGAATCTGGATTAACGATAAAATGTCTGAGATCTGATAGAGGAGGAGAATTCACCCCTGATAAGTTTCTTGAGTATTGTGAAGAACATGGGATCAAAAGACAACTAAGTGCACCCAGTACCCCTTAACAAAATGGAATTGCAGAAAGGAGGAACAGGATAATACTTGACACAACATGCACTATCATGATTGAAGGGAAAGTTGCACACACCTATTGGAGAGATGTAGTCAATACAATAGTCTATACTATCAACCGAATTCAACTAAGACCAAGCGCAGATAAAACACCTTATGAACTTTGGTTTGGTAATCTACCTACAATAAAATACTTCAGAATCTTTGGAAGCAAGTGCTGCATCAAGAAAGGTGATGGTGTTGGCAAATTTGATGCTAGAAGCGATGAAGGTATTTTTCTTGGTTACTCTACTAAGAGAAAAGCTTATAGATGTTTCAATTTAAGGTTGAAGAAAATCATTGAGAGTGCACATGTGAAGATTGATGAGAAGT
>MU227169.1:2224324-2237766 GCA_018584345.1 Thuja plicata
TCACAGATTACAGATGAGAGTGTCACACCTAAAATCTCAAAATACACATCTAAATACCACTCTAAAGAAGATATCATTGGAGATCAGAGCAGTAAAGTCTTGACAAGATCCAGAGCAAAAGGTTCAACCATTGATGAAGAGGTATGCTTACTTTCACAGTTTTAACCCCTAAGTGTTGAAGATGCGTGTAATGATTCAGATTGGAAAAGTGCAATGCAAGAAGAATTAGATAAAATAATGAAGAATGACACATGGGAATTGGTCCCTAGATCTTGTGACAAGAACATGATTGGAAATAAGTGGATATTTATAAACGAAATGAATGAAGATGGAACAGTGATAAGAAATAAAGCAAGATTGGTATGTAAAGGATATGCGCAAAGATAAGGAATTGACTATTCTGATACATTTGGCCCTGTGAGAAGACTGGAAGCTATAAAGTTATTTTTATCCTATGAAACATTCAAGAACTTAAAAGTATATCAGATGGATGTCTAGTCAGCTTTCCTGAATGGTGACTTGAAGGAACAAGTATACATAGAGTAGCCTGAAGGATTCAAACTTTCAGACAAACCAGACATGGTATGCAGACTAAAGAAAGCCCTCTATGGACTTAAACAGGCCCCAAGAGCATGGAATGAGAGACTTGATGGCTACTTAACAAAGATTGGATTCAAAAAGGGAGCAAAAGATTGTAACCTATTCATCAAAGAGACACCTAAAGGTTTACTACTTGTTGCTATCTTTGTTGATGACATTATTTTTGGAGGTAATGACAAGCTTAGTACAGAATTTGCAAAAGAAATGCAGAGTGAATTTGAAATGAGCATGATTGAACTTATCAAATATTTTTTGGGATTAAATGTAAAACAAACAGACAAAGGCATATTCATAAATCAGTCTAAATATGTGAAGGAGATATTAAAGACTTTCAAGATGGAAGACTTCAAGCCAGTAAGCACCCCCATGACAAAAGGGAAGCAATATTTCTAAAGGTGATGATTCCACAACAGTTGAAAAGACATTATACAAGTCTATGATTGAAAAACTCATATATCTCACTCAATCTAGACCTGATATTTCTAATGAAGTTAGCATTGTTGGAAGATTTGCAGCTGAACCTAAACAAAATCACTTAATGGAAATAAAAAGAATATTCATATACTTGTTATGCCCTACATACCCGTCCCTACATTTTGTTTGCAAAATATTGGGTTCCCTCTTTCCGCTTTGGCTCTTGCCTTGTTTTCTTTATTTTCTTTGTTTTCTTCTCTGGGCTTTCCCTCCTGTGAGGTTTGTTTTCTTTCTGCTTTTTTCTTTCGTGCCTCTGGGACCCAGTCTTAGAGTTTGTTTTTATTTCCAGAGCCAGATTCCAGACTCTGAGATTCTCTGCGATGATGTCTTCTCCTCGCGAGAAGGTACGGTTGCATGGAATCCCCAGGCCCGGAGTCTGGAGGTTTGCCTATTTTGGAGTATGTTGAGGAGAACGCAAAATGATTTTACCTTGGGTATAAATATAAATTACCTACCACTTTTACATTTACTGCGATTAAAAACACTTAGAGCTTTCAGAGATTCCTAGGCGATTAAACCGTGATTAGGCTGCGAATTACTTTGTGCTTAGTGGTTGATTACAAGCTGATTTTCGGTGCTGGTTAAGTGATTGTTCAAAGGTTGAGATTGTTGCAGAGCACTCCTGGTGCCCTTCTCCCCTTTTCTTTCCTCTGTGCTTCCAGGTAGGTTCTTTGGTTTCTGCTTTTGATATTTTTGGTTTCGTTTCAGTTTCATTTTCTCTGGTTTTGTGGTTTCCATTTTTTGAATTCACTTCTGGTTTGCCTCCCATTGGTGGGTTGCCTCTACCAGAGGGTTTTCCACCCTTTGTGTAGTTGTAAGCTAGTTTTTATAATGTACATTGTCTAGGGTAGGCCTTGGACCTGTGTAAATATGTATAGTCATGTAAATAATCTATAAAAAGCTTGTAAATACTGTGTATTTTGATGTGTATATGTTTCGACCTTTGGTCCTCTGTGATTTTGTGTATATATCCATTGTATATCTTTCCAGTTTTGGGTCAAAATCACCGTGATTTTGTCTATGTTTCTCAAATTTTTGAGCCCACCCACACAACGGAATACCACCTGGTTGGAACTCGGCTCTTGGCTAGTTTCAACCATGGTAGTTTCTCTCTCCGTTGTCGAGTCACTCTTGATGGCGCATTTATTTCCCATGCATGCATTTAAGTTCTGCCAAGTGGCTCTCATCTCATGCACATTCAGATAATTGGTTTCATCATCACCATAACTCTTATTTATTGCATGGCCATGTGACGCCCACGTAAGCCTAACAACTCATCTTACGGTCATGTCTCCCAATGGTTAGTTTTTTGGACTCCGGGCCCTACATCCTCGATCAACCTATATCTTACTTTCATCAAACATGCTGAAATCCCTAGGCCCAGATAGTGGTTGAATTCCCAAGTCTACATTCTATGCATATCTTCTCCAGATTTTGACGTAAGCCAACTTTTCAGGTAAAATATGTGGTGTAGTGGTAAGTTCTCCGAAATCTGGAGTAGCATTTTATCTTATGAAAATTCTAACAGTCGCCTTACCTTGCAGGTTTTCAACACCACACTCATCATGTTGGAGGTGTCTGCATCTTCCACCTGGGAGTCCAGATCTCCCCACCATGGCAGTCACCAGGGCAGCCGTTAGGTCTAAGATTGAGAGGGCCCTAGAAAAGCTTCCCCTCAGCATGAAATATTTGAAGGAAAATACTATTACAGGGTCAAAGATCGAATCCAAGGTTCAGTTGATTATCGACACTAGTGTCAGAATGTGGGCAGAAATGCAGGCCCTTGTCAAAATGATGTTCATCCAATGAACATTGGGGACCAGTTGGCCATCAATGTTGGAGAATCTAGGATTCTAAAGGCCGCTTGCTTCCCATGTTCTGTGCAAGCCTTAGAACTTATTCTCACTCTGGCTGTGCACTACAACTCCTCTATCTGGGAAAGCCCCTAAACTTATTCTCCTGATTGGATATCCCACGCCCATGGTGTCCCTAGATGCCACAACTTTTCAGCCAGGTTTGGGGATCCCTCAGTTTGATGAAGCAGCCGTCGTCACCCGATCTAAGGCTTTGGGGGGATTTCAGCAGCTACAGCTCATGGCCCGACAGTATTTGAACAACAACTAGCTGAAGACCCCAAAGAAGGATTCCAAAAGAATGAAGCTAGAAATCCCCTAATCCAAATTTAAGGAAAGCATCCAGATGGCGATCATAGCATTATGCAGGATCTTTGGGCAACCCCATGCCCAAGAATTCTCGAGATGTATGTATTAATTCCTGTTGGGCATCTCCTCCAGCGAATAGTATTTTGATTGGGCCACCATCATTTCAAACCATGTGGACTCCCAGTTCCGTCAGGTGGCTTGGACCTCTAAATTCTATATGAAATCCTATGTTCTTTGGGCCCTAACACAACAATGCCCTGTCAAAAATGGGCTACTCACGCCATGTGTACTTGGGGTCAGCCTGGGCCAAAAGGCTCCCTGGGATTATTTCCCACAAATCCAATGGGAGGCTAGTTTCCCCAGCTTTTGCCGAGTGAATGATGCCTTTGTTTACTACAATCTTCTCACACCTACCCGGGATGCTGGGTACCGCCTCTCTAAGGAGGCAATGGATTTGGTTAGAAGTTATGGCCACTACTATATCTAGTTCCAGCAACATACCTATATTCGGGTAACTAGCTTCTCTAGGAAACCCTATTTGTTGCCCAAGCATTGTGGGAACAAAATAATTCTTTTAGAATATTGCCGACAGATTCTGGATCTGCACGCCCTCTACACGGTAAAGAAGGTAATAAATGTTCCATTCCCAATCACCTATGGGAATTACTTGTGTAGTCTGGCCGCAGCCAAGGAGGCGGACAATGAGCTTGAAAGCTTGGGCTTAATGGAATTCTATCTGGCATGGAAGAACTTTGATTCACTGGGAAAAATAGCAATGACACTTCCCCGAGCATCACAGCCCCATATATTCCACATGGAGGACTTTTGGGAAGATTGCCAAGATGATTTTGAAGTCTGAAGCTGGCACTTTGTCTGGATGACAATGGGGATGATGGAGAGGTTGAAGCTTCAGAAATTCCTGGGTGACTTCTCAGACACCGGGTCCACAATAGATCCTCATTACAAAGAGAAGGGAATAGACAAGCTGGCTCTCCCTCTAGTAGATTGGAATGCCCATGAGGGGCCAACTATTGAAGATATCACTCACAACATGGTCGAGCATAGCCATACGTATTTCAAGAAGGCATGCCCAGGGAGTACACGCAGAGTTGGCCCGACAGTGCGGGGCTTGACTTCTAGGGCTAGAACCTCTTCGCAAGGAGAGGATAAAGGAAAAAGAATAATAGGGACCCCATCACAAACCCCGTCTGTGACCCCCATAAAAGATAAAATGCATCAGATGCTGGCGGTATCCCAACAAATGAAAGATAAACTAATCACACGGTTGGCCACCCTGGTACTCATGACCGGGCCTGTTCGTCCTCCCTCTTCCCCTTCGCCATCAGCATTGATGGTCTGAGCAGAAAGGACCGGAGAAAAAGAGGAGCAGGTAGCCATAATGGATACAGGGCCCGCTTTGGTAACCAGGAAAAGAAAAAGAAGACTAACACTCAACCAAGGGCGGAGCCAGAACTTGGGATGCCAAGCATCCAAGAAGTACAAATTGTTTCTTCTGACTCCCTGGAGCTGGACAAAGAGCCTAAGGATATCCCGGAGAACTCCCCTCCACATGATGAATTTGATGATTTATTTGGAATTGATGAATTTGGGAACTTGTAGGGGGGTACCATAAAGACAGTGGAAGAAATTGCCACGCAAGACAAAATCTCGGAGCCAGAACCTACACAAGAGTAGGAAGCTCGGGCAGAAGAAGAAAAAGGATAGGAATAGGTGGATATCTCCAAAGTCTCATAGATATAGGTTACAGTGACTAAGGAGGGCAGACAGACACAAGATGAGCAAAGGGCATCAGTTGGGGAAACCGGACCCACGGGAGCTACGGTGACCCCAACTGTCGTGCTCCAAACGCCACCGCCGAAAGTAATATTTGGGGAGGTGATTACAGCAGCCCAAACAATGAACCTTGGCTCAAAACCTCACCCACCTCTAGAGAATACACCAGTTGAAGAGAGCATCCCAACAACAGAGGCTAATGAAGAACAACAACAGGATGAGGAGAGGAACCCCGGGAAAACAAAGGATGATCCTAACATTGTCAAGGATACAAACACCAGGGAAAATGATACAAGCACCACCGAGGTAAGTATTGCCGGTGAACCCAAAGATACGGGGAAGGAGTCAGAAACGGCCTAGACCATCAAAGGGGTGCAACAAGATCTTGGGGATAGATCATAGGAGAAAATTTTGGCTGTAAAGCCACCCCTATCACCACAATGGTTGGTGGAGTCTCGCAAGAGGAAAGCCCTGACGACCCCTAAGGCCCATCTCTCCTTGGTAGAGATGATGTCACAAATGTAGAACCCTCTCGAGACCAAGAAATCCCAGACAGTCCATACTCTTCGGACTAGGCCGGGCGGAGATACAATCGCGGTAATTGCGACACCTTCCCTAGATGTAGATGAAGCAATAGCTAAGGCCGATGAGTACTCCATGACTGAGATATCACTAGGGAAGAGAGAAAAGCAGGGTGAACTAGACTTGTTAAAAGAAGCGGCCAAGGCGGTGGAGGCTCGTTATGAAAAGGAGGCCCAAAAATTTAGGGCAGAAAAAGAAAAGAATGCGAATCTCATGGGGTTGTTGACGGGGCTCATGTAGCCTCTTACTACCATTCCCCTGTGTGCCTCTGCATCCAATGCACCGCTCCCTCAGAGTTTCATAGATTCATTAAGGGCGATGAAAAGAAAAGCCTAGGTAGTTGATGAGTGGGTTACGGAACAAGTGGGAAACATCCGGTGTTTCTTAATATCCACACTCCCAGACTTGTATGCAGCCAACAATATTCTACATCGGGCCGAAACTACTATCTCCATCTGGGAAGGAGACATTGAAAACTATGAAGCATGGAAGGCCAAGATGGAAGAGCTCATCGACATCGGAGAGGAAATTGTCTCCGAGGCTGGAATTCTAGGAGAGGAGTCTTTTGACATTGTCCGGAACCAACACTCCAGACTTGACCTCACATTGGGGGTAATCAAGCAACTGGTAGGGGCTATGCATGACAAAGTCCAGGAATTTCAATATTCTTTCAATTTGTACAAGTCATTCATCTCAAAGGTCTCTGGAGTTGATCCCTTCAGCACTAAAACATGCACCCCAGAGGAATATGTCTTGAGAAAGTTTGACGAGCTAATGGAGTCTCAGTATGGATCCCCAAAGGGAATGGATGGAGTGAAAATGGCAATGCTCACTCGCATGGTGCTTCAAAGTCAACACGCGACCAAGATGGCCATGGAGTTCAAGGTAAATGTCCCAGATTTGGATGAGTAATTGGAGGTGGCCAAATACTGCCAGGCTGGCCTTAAGGACATAGACAAAGATGAAATTGCCTGGCTCTTGTAGACCTTCAATGATACAAAGGAACAATAAAATCCTCTGGGCTCCGGAGATGATCGTCAGGAGATGTAACTTTTTGTATTCATTTATTTTTTGGGGCATGAGCTCCCAGATCCCAGAGTCCTAGATACAGTATTATTTTTGAATTCTTTAAAGTGACCTGTGTCCCGGTTCCCAAAGCCAACCGATCACTTTCAAGGAAGTCAATAAAGGGTGTTAGAAAATAGGTAACCGCAATAAGGCACGTCGATTCGACAAGAGGGTTCTGACAGATGATCTTCCCAAGGCGGAACTTCAACGTTACACCTGACACATCGAAGACAACAAGCCGCTCTCCCATTTATGAGGCATGTAGCCTTGATCCCTGGGGGATCAGATTTCTTCTTTTCTCCTCCTGGCTCCCTTCTCAAGGCTGATTCTTCCACTCCTCTCTTCTTGTCTTACTCTTCTGACAAGTCAGACCTTTTCCATCTCGAGATCTTTTATAGCGTGGTGCAGGTAGTACCGATCACCAGAAATAGTATTATATTGTTAAGTGTAAAATAAGTTAGGTTAATTTTAGGTCAAATCTTGTGTATAAATACTAAGTCTGACCTCATTCCAAGGGTCGGCAAAATTGATGATTTTGCAGTCCATAGCTAATAGCATTTCAGTTTTCTCAGTCCTTAGTTGCAGAGCTCAATGCTCCTTAGTTTCATAAGTTTTTAGTAGTTAAATGCTCCCCTAGAGCCACCATTGTTGTATGCACCAGTGCTTGCTGGAAACTTGTTAATGAAGAAGGAAGGATCCTACCAATGAAGTTGTTAGCATTCTGATTTCTGAGTTAATGGTATTTTATGTTGCATGTTCTTTATGTCCCTTTCTCTGATATTTTAAGTAGATTAATGACCTTTTTTTCCTCCGCTATTGATTGAATATGAACTGATGGTTCTGTATTTCTTCAGTATTTAGTGTAGCATGTTAGAGCATGGTTGATATTTTGAATGTTTGGCATAACTGTAGGTAGATGAAATACTTCTAACTCTGCAATATCTTTTGAAGTTTATTTGGTTAAGTTAATGAATGCTTGCAAGAATCCCCACTTACCTAAATCCCTGGAGAAGATGAACCAAGATAATCAGTTATCCCCCCAAACAAAATAGTCACATTCCCAACTAAGCTCCCGCACTATCGAGACCCAACTCTCACGTGCTTGAAGGCCCGAGGAATCTCATTTCCCCGGACAACCTTTACAGGAAAAGTTGGTCAGTGCCTCGGTACCTGGTGATAACTTACATCTGTTGGCAGACCCGGTCACAAAGACCCGTCAATAGAAATTGGTGCTAGAAGGAGGGCATGAACTTCTCCCCCTCTGAGGATTTAAATTTTACACTGCATGAGGGTTCCCCAATCCACAGTTTTAGGAGCCAAGCCTTCAGTGGGATTGGATCATTTTCACCAGTGAGATTCGAAAGAGTCCTTAAAGAACAACTCCCAATCCTGGAAGGTTTGTCAAACTCAAGCCTCCCGCTAGAAAGAAACAGACCCCGAAAGCCAAGTCAGCCACCATTGTCTGGGGATCTAGCACATCCCAAAGTACTCAAGTCCCCCAGATAGCCCCGGGAATCAATATCCAACCTAGTCAAAATTTGACACCCACGATGGCTGCGTATTTTGGAAATACCGGGTCCCCAATGGGAACTTTTCCGGGTGCAGCCAATGATCTACCTTTGCACCTAGAGAAGATTTGTCCCCGATATGAGAACTTAGGCTCATGAACCACAGAAGAGCATTTGCAGACATACAAAGATGCCATGAACTGACAGTGGATCCAATATCAGGATGTTGTGACCCGGATGTTCCCTCTGTCCCTGGGACAAAACGAACTGAACCGGTACCTTAAACTTCCTGCTAATTCCATAAATAGTTGGCAGGACATGGAGGACACCTTCCTGGCTGCCTTTCGCATACATGTGGACCCAGTGTGGTCCCACAACTAGTTCATTTCTATCAAGAAGGAACCAAATGAGCCCCTTGTAGCATTCAACCACCGGTTCCAATGCGCCTTGAAGTGGTACACGGGCCCCTCTATCCCATCCGCGGATGTAACTATCCAAACCTATCTCAACGTGATGGACCCCTTCGTTGCCACTCTCCTCTTGAGAATTACTGCCCCCGGTGACGGGGATACTTTGGCAAAGGTTTACAACCTAGCCTTGGAATTGTCCCGCGGTCTTAACAAATCCCCAAGCGGGATTGGGCAGAGCATGCCATTTAACATGATACCTAATAGAACTTTGTACGCTGGGGGATATAACCCCAATCAGGCAATGGGTGCCCCCATGATGGCCACGAATCCCCCACCACCGCTGATAGACTAGCAGGCCTGGTACGTATATCCATCTCAAACCTAGACAACGCCGGGTCTGGAATCTTTTCCCTGGAACCAGCCACAACAAATGCAACAACCATAGACACAACCGTCCGGAGTGCCTTTCTTCCAGTCATCCGCGGCTAGAGGATCGCCATCCTCGACTCTGGCGAATGCTGCCACTTTTCATATCATATGTTGCCATCAATGTCAAAGGGGAAGATTGTTGGAGATTTTTTTATGTGCAAATAGTTGATTGTATGTTGTCATTGATGACAACATATAATATACAACAATGAACTATATTCACTTTTTAGTATGGTTATATGGAAGCCTTGCGCAGTTGTTTTTATGTTTCACACATAATTACTACACCATGTACATACATGCAGATTCAGATGTTCAGTAACAGTTGAGTTATGTTACTCTGTTTACCAGATAGTTTCAAAAGATTTTTATTAGAAAGCCGACAGTAATTTTATTGTTTCTTCATTTGCGTCTATCTATGGGATATGCATGTTTAGATTCATGTTTAGTTATGAGTCTAAGTTAATTAACCAAAGGCTCTAATCATGTTTCATCTGAAGCATGGCATTTGGGTAATTTCGGTGGAGCCGACTATGTGAAGCGATGCGTCTATTCAATTTGAGTTGCGCGGTTCTAATTATGTTGCGTGCTTGGTTTGGCAGACTAAAGAAGCATTGAAGGGATTCTTAAAGCTGACAAAGATCATATCTTTTGGAGAAGATACTTATAGTAGTTCATTTGAAGATCACCAAGTGTGAGCGAAAGAAAAGAGACAGAAAAGGACAAAATAAAATGCTGATTGTTTTGGGATAGTAAAGCCATTTCATTCATCAGATAAAGATATATGTGAAGAAGTAGAGAGTATATACAATTCATTGGAACTGATCAAGATAGTAGGTCTACTCAAATAGTTCATTATCAGATATAGTGTATATCTATCTTACTGAAGGTTTACATCCTTCATCATATTAGCAGTGAGCTTTTGGATAGTGAGTCCTCACCCCTAACAGGGTTATTTGTAAAAGACTCCTAATAGGGTCCGACCCTTAACCAGGTCACTGTACTTATTGCATTGTAAAGAAAAAACTCTAACAGGGTTGTGAAGATCTTCTAACAAGGATTATTATACTCAAGTACAGTTCTTTGTGGGTGCTAATTCCCACCGGGGTTTTTACCTAGTTTGGTTTCTCCGTAACCAAAATTGTGGTGTTCTATTTTGTGTTATCTTAAATGTGTATATGCTTATGATATTCTGTAATTAATTATTAAAATAGCTGATAACTGATTCACCCCCCCTCTCAGTTATCCCTTGGGACTATTCCAACAAATAGATGTAGATGACACTGATTAATTCTCAATTCATAGATGATACTACCCTTTTCTTAGAGCTTGCGGAAAATAACTTTGACAATGCTCTAGATAGACTATAATTCTTTTGTTTGGCTTCTCAAGCAAAAGTGGCTCCACATATATCTTCAATTCTTAGATGGTCAGAGAATGCTCCTAACTAGATTAGAAATATTGTATGGGGTTGGGTTGGTCCTCATAATATTGTTAGATACCTTGGTATTCCATTTGCACTGTCTCTAGCCACCAAAGGCACGTGGGAATAGATTATTTATAAAGTAGAGAAGAAACATCTTAAATGGCAGGTTAAAAATCTTTCTTTGCTTGGTAGGGTACACGTTGTGTAGAAGGTGCTAGCCACCCATGCAATATACTACTCTTCGACATGGTTATTTTCCAACTATTAATTTGTAAAACTTGAAAGAATTATGTGAGATTTCTTATGATTTGATGGTATTGGTCAGAAAAAGAGACATTGTGTCGAGTGGGATTGGCGTTAAAGACCTAAGAGACTAGTTGGATTGGGTTTTCCTGATCTCAAGGCCCATGGGGCAATACTTTCCTCTAAATGGATTCTTAAGGCCCTTCATGGTGAAGAGCCTTTGAAGATTCTAATAAGAAATAACATTATGAAATCTAGAGTAAAAAAAGGGAAGTGCTGGAAAAACTTGACTTTGTGTTATTTGTTAATGAGAGACTTTGATATTAAAGTGTTTGGACCTACCATTTTTACGTCCATCTGGAAGGCATGGATGCTTACCAGAGGATTAATATGCTCTAGAGGAGCATTTGGTGGACCACCTTCATATTCTATGGTCGATAGATCACTGTGGTGGGGAATTAAACTAAATGATAAGCCTCTTTCTCTTACACAAAGTTGTTCTGCCAAATGTTGGGCCTCTAAAGGAATCTCTAGTTGGAGATGTGCTGATTGATCACTGCATTGGAACTTGGGATGAACTCAGCCAAAAGTTTGGACTCCCCCCACTCAAAAGAAGATATATACACTTATTTTGAAAGCCATTGGGATGAACTCAGCCAAAAGTTTGGACTCCCCCACTCAAAAGAAGATATATACACTTATTTTGAAAGCCATTGACACCTTCTTTCTTGGGAAAATTCTATACACTGATGCTTTCATTAATCAATTAAAATGGCAGGATGGATCACCTTTTTTGAATTGCTCTACCTAAAAATTTTATAGTTTGTTGAAAGATGACTATACGATTATTACTTGAATTAATCAATATTGGAATCTAGATTGGTCTAACTCTAAATGGGATTTTGTTTTTGATTTCATGTGGCATCAACCTGTTGAACCTAAGAAGTCTTGTTTTAGATGGATGTTGTTGCTCAAAAAGATTGCAATAGGGTCTGCCCTTGCCTCTTGATGTCCTTCCATTGTCATGTTCTATTTGCAATGTCCGGAAATTGTCGAGCATATCTTTTTTGAGTGTCAGTTTGCTAATCTTGGCTGGTCGGTTTTTTTGGGTCCCCATATTGTGGAATTCTCGTCCTGGTCTGTCTTGGATAGAGGTCCTTGCTGGATATGTTGATGCTTTTGATGTTAATTTGAATAAGTTCCAGGTTGTTCTTTCTGTAGATATCCTATGGTTTCTTTGGAAACGAAGAAATAATGAAGTACAGAATACTTACTCATTTTAGTCCTAAACTCACACATAAATTAGTAATGTTGCAAGTCTTTGTTGTCGTGGAGATACCCAAAAGGGCCTGGATCACTCCTGACATTGATCCTCCTTTGGGGAGGTTTGAGACAGATGCCGCAGAATGCAGTAACAATGTGATTGGGTCATGGTCCTCATGATGACCTGATTAATTTAGTAGTTGCTAAATCTCGTCTTTTGAAATAAGAACTATCGTAACTGCTTCTTATCCTTTTTGTATTGATGTAAATAGTTGATAGTAGACATACTTGGATTAGTATATGTGATATACCTAGAAACTCAGCGATTCTTTTTGGTTTGGTTCAGCAAGACACTACGCTGATATAGTATCTATTGTTTCAAAAACCAATTCGTTGTCTTCCAGAGAATCAAATTTCATATTTAAAAACCGCTTGACGCAGGGGTAAATGTTGGCTTCCTTCTCCATATATTCATTCCAGTTTTTGTTTATCCATATTGTATGAAGATCACATGAATTCGGCCAAGTTTGCATGAATCGACACAAATTTATGAAATAGAGGCCGCTTGGTGGACAAAGAAAGGGGAGCTCTGGCGACCAAAAAAGCGAGGCGAAGAAGGGTCTACAGAAGGGACAAAGGAAGGAGGTTTTGGATACTTTGCTTAATGGAAGAATGCATTCATAGAGAAGAGACCCAAAAACCCGAAGCCTGAAGGCCTGAGTGCTGTTGAAGATTGACGAAGGCACCGTACGGTGGAGGACCGTACGGCAAAGGCCACCGTACGGTGGAGGATGACAGAAGATGGAAATAATATGTGAAGCGTACGGCAGAGACACCGTACGGTGAGAAGATGAATCGCAGCCGGATCGCAGCCGAATCGCAGCCGGTGACCATCATTACCGTACAATAAGACTACTCCCGACGGAGGCAATATCGCCAAACGGAAAGACTCTCGGAGGTAATATCACCGTACGGCAAGACTCCCGGAGGTTCGGAGGTAAACGGTCCCGGAGGTAAAAGGTCACCTGGAGGTAATCACCCGGAGGTAGTCACCCGGAGGTAAACGGTCCCGAAGGTAAAAGGTCACCCGGAGGTAAACGGTCCCGGAGGTAAAAGGTCACCTGGAGGTAATCACCCGGAGGTAAAAGGTCACCCGGAGGTAATCACTCGGAGGTAGTCACCCGGAGGTAAAAGTGCCGAAGGGAGTGTCCGAGGCGAAGGGAGAAGTTACCCGACGGAGGTAAACATGCCGAAGGGAGAAGTTACCCGACGGAGGTAAACGTGCCGAAGGAAATGTTACCGTGTGTGATAGACGGTTGGTAGACAACTGTTTTGCCAGTAACCGTTCTTGTACCGAATTCTGTAACGAATTGTAGTGTGCATAAATGGCTGCAAGATTCGTGAAGAATTGTATGGTTGTAATATCAGGTTGATTATAACACAATCTGAGCCTGTGAGACCGTACGGAAAATCAGAGTGTTTT
>MU227169.1:2256977-2273176 GCA_018584345.1 Thuja plicata
TATTGTTATGTTGCAGGTTTGGAGAGCAATTTTGGAGGAGCATTTGAGCATTTGAGCTTGGATATTGCAACTTCTCTCTTCTTGTCTCATTCTTTCTTGCATTCATGGCTCCTCATATAGATTAGAAACATGTTTATTTCCATAGATTAGATTTGCATTCATATTTCCTTTCATAGACTAATATGCATTGTTATCATATGGAGTAGATTTCATTTTTATGCATTTGAATCTCTCATTTCATGGTGTATTTGCAATAGACACAACTAGGTCAATCTGAGGGCCTTCATTTTACATTTTTACACATCCATGACTAGAGAGCTATGGATCGATATTTGAGGCCTCATTCTTGAGCAACCTTGAATGGAATGATTCATAGAAGTGTGACAACATTTATGCACACAGAAATAACCTCCTCAATCACCATAAATTTTCTACCCTCAATGACCACATTGCCTTCGTGCCAAACCTTGGTCCCTCTCCTCCATTCTTCACAGTCTTTAGAGGGCTCCCTTCTGTGTCTTTCACCTCCCATTGCTAGAAAAAAGCTCTGAATCGCAACCAGGAAATTACTTCTTCACAGACCTTTTCTCTCTGAGTTGTTCCAGATAGTTCTTCTTCTATACCTTGAAAGATAAGTTTTGCCTATGCAAATGGGCACTCAGTAAGTGTGTGGGTGTGACTTGTAATCATTGCCTTTCCTACCTTTCTTGTACTTTCCATTTATGGGAAATTCGTTGCCATACGTAGCATTAACTTTCATGGTTAATGCTAATAAATGCCTCCTTTCCCTGGATTCTATCATAATCAACAATATCCATAACTTCACATGAGAGGTTTCCTCCATGAATCTAGTGAGTCTACTTGGCACTTTTCACCGCCATGTTGGCAAACCGATCAGAACCTGGTTGGCTTCTCTGTACACATGGGATATGTATACCTTATCAAAGGTTTTCAAAAGGTTGCGGATTTCATCTATCATGTTGGTTATAGTCCATGACAGTGGGTGAAGCTTTTTGAGGTAGTTTATAATGTTGCATGAATCACCTTCTAACCATAGATTTTTGACCCCCAATTGATGTGCTAATTTGGTAACTTGGAGCGTCACATTTGCTTCTGCATAGTGATTGGTTTGTGTGCCAAGTGGAAGGCTAACTACAGTGGTGCCCTTGCCAAAGAAATCTTGAATCAGTCCACCACTTCCTGCCTTACCTGAGTTACCCTTGGCCGCACCGTCAAAGTTGGCTTTAAACCATACTTCTAGGGGAAAATGCTAGGTAGAATTATATCTTTTATCTTTGGTCTTCTTAGGATCAACAGAGTTGTCTTTTCCTGCAAAAGGATTAGTATTTCCACTTGAAACATAATTTTCCAACAAGGCATGATATATCTTCTCAAAAATGATTTTGGGAGGAACACTACAGTCCCTGAAGATACGATTGTTGCACTCTTTCCAAATTCCCCAGCAAAGGTGAGGAAGCGCCCAAGTCCAAATTTTGTGAAAATCAGTATTCTTGAAAGGCAAGGTCCAGTGGAAGAAGAGGTCTTGAATAGAGGAGGGGAAGCACCAATGCAACGCAAAAAATGACAGTAATTAATGCCAGACAGAGATAACATAGGGGAAGTGGAGAAAAAGATGGTCCACATATTCAGCTTGGCACTTACACAGAACACACCTATTGGGGATCAGGATTCCATGCTTTAAAAGGTTATCAACATTAAGAATAGGATTTTGAAGCAAAAGCTAGAAGAAGACGTTAATTTTGGGAATAAGGTCAGGGAGCCAGGCTTTATCCCAAAAAGGCTTGGCTTCCTAGTGCATCTGGTGAGAGTAGGCTGAGGCAACCATGAAAGTACCTTTTGGGGAACCTTCCCAAATTAAGGCATCCTGATTTTGGGATAGAGAAATAGCGTTCAAAGTAGTGGATAAGGGAGACAAATCCAAGGGAATAAATGGAAAATCCACCCAATAATTTCCCACTATGTAATAGAAGACCTTGTCCCCAAATTTATGGGTGCACTCATCCTTCCATAAGTTATTTGAGTCATTGTCTTTCAGGGGTCCAGTTTCAGGGGTCCAGACTGTAACCAATTTTCATTCTAGAAACTAATAGTTTGACAATTGCCAATTTTCCATTTAGCTTTAGATTTGGCAAGATCTTTGGCATTGAGGAAGACATTCCAAATAAAAGAACCTTTCAGGATTTCATCACAATCAAAGAAGCAACTCAAAGAATCATTGGAATGATACTTATCTTTGAAGATGTCTCTCCATTCCCCTTTACCATGGAAGATGCGTCAAATCTATTTTTCTTGGAGCACCTTGTTGAAAGGCCTAATTCTCCTGATACCAAGTCCTAAAGTGCTTTGAGGGAGGTAAACTTTGTCCCAAGAAATCAAAGGGAAACATTTATGCTCTTCTTCCCCAGACCAAAGAAATTTTCTTTGGATTTTTTCTATAGCTTCTGCCACTTTAGCCGGGATAGAGAAGAGGCTTAAGGCATAGGTAGGTAGGTTTTGAAGAGTAGATTTAACCAACTAAATTTTTTCCGCTTGACTTAGAGTGATCCCCTTCCAGCCAACCAATTTTCTATTGAATCTATCAATG
Source organism: Thuja plicata (assembly GCA_018584345.1). Taxonomy (NCBI): domain Eukaryota; kingdom Viridiplantae; phylum Streptophyta; class Pinopsida; order Cupressales; family Cupressaceae; genus Thuja; species Thuja plicata. The sequence continues at coordinate 2,259,583 of MU227169.1, forward strand.
AGTCTATTCTAGAATTCCTTAGTGGGCTTAACTCCAAGAGGGAGACCCAAGTAATTAGAGGGGAGGGATCCAATACCGCAACCCAAGATATCTGTCATTCTCCTTTGTTTGGCCTCTGGGGTGTTAATAAAGAAGAGAGAACTCTGATTCCATTTGATAGATTGCCCAGTGGCCCTAGTATAGTAGTCCAGAAGGTGTTTTACAATTTTGGCCTCACTGACCGAAGCCTCCCCTCCTAAAATAGTATCATCAACAAATTATTGATGAGAGAAAATGGTATTACCTAAGGACGACCTAATGCCTTTCAGCTCCCTAGATCTCCTATTTGCAAAAATCAAGCTCCCCAGGCACTCAGCCAAAATGATGAAGAGAATGGGAGATAGGGGATCTCCTTGTCTCAGACCCTGAGAATCTTTGAAGAAAGCAGTAGGAGACCCATTAACCAGGACCGCTAAAGAGGGCGAAGAAATGAGCTGATGAATGATCTGGAAAATTTTACTCTTAAAACTAAAAGCTCACAGCACTTTCATTAGGAATGACTAGTTCACTTGGTCATAGGCCTTGGACAAGTCCAGCTTGAGAAGGAAACCTTCCCTCTTACCTGCCTCTAAGGAATGGATCACTTTGTGCACCGCCATAATAGAATCCAAAATCTGTCTTCCCATAACAAATCCCAATTGTTGGTGATCAATGATAGAAGGGAGCACATGAAGGATTCTGATAGTAATAAATTTTGATACGATCTTATAGAAATAATTGCATAAGATAATTGGTCTGAAGAGCTCCATTGAATCCAGCCCCGAGACCTTTGGAATAAGAACCAGGAAGGTTGTGTTGAGTTCCTTAAGTAGATTTTTGGATCCAAAGAATTCTTGCAAAGCTTTGACCACATCATATTTGACAATTTCCCAACACCTCTAGAAGAAAAACATAGGGAAGCCATCTGGGCCTGGGGCTTTAACTCCAGGGAGAGAATCTAGGGGCTTTTTAACTTCTTCAATATTTGGAATGGCACTCGAGACTTTTTTTTGATTCTCTGAGATGATAGAGGGAATGTTTCTCAAGAGGTCCTCCTTATTCTATTAAGAGAGATTAAGGTCTTTTGAAATGAGTGAGGAGAAGAAATCAACACCAGCAGCAAAAATATCTTTATCATCTTGCAATATTTGGTTCCCCTGTTTGATGCTACTAATCATGTTGGCTGCCCTGTGTTTCATACTGGATAAATGGAAGAAATGAGTGTTTTGGTCCCCCTCCCTCAACCATATGGATCTGGATCTCTGCTTCCAATACATCTCCTCCTTCCCGATCACATTGTGGTACTCTGAAAGCAAGTTTTTTTCTTGATGCAAATTATTCTCATCATACCCGTCTCTCTGGATTTCCTCTTGGATAAGAAAAAGGTCAGAAATGGCCTTCTCTTTGGAGGAGAAGATGTCCCAAAACTCATTGTTATTCCAAAGCTTAATATTAATCTTGACAAGTTTTTTACCCAATTTGAACATTGCAGACCCTCTAACATCAATATTCCACCTTTCCAAGATCTTGTTATTAATATTAGGATGGGTAGTCCACATCCTTTCAAAACTGAAAGGGAAATTTCTTTGCTTAATAATTGGGTCTAGAGTAAGAGACAAAGGAGAATGATCTGACCCAATCCTCACCAAAGAAGATAAGTTGCTATTGTGAGAATTTAGCTAGTCAATCGTAATCAAAGCTCCGTCCAGCCGTAATTGGATGCACTCTTTCCCAATTCTCTTGTTTCTCTAGGTGAAGCTCGCCCCTTGAAGATCCACATATAAGAGGGCTTGATCATTGATAAATTCCATCAGCTCTTGCCTACTTTCTAGATCAGGGTTGATTCCTCCCTGTTTTTCCCGTTCTTTGAGAGGGGTGTTAAAATCCCCCATAATAATACCTTTTGAAATATCTAACATGGAAATTATGCTTCTAAGTTTGTCCCAGTAAGATCTTCTCCCTTTTTTTGAATTAGGAGTGTAGATATTCATGATATACTAGCTTTCATTATACTTAATATTTGTGAAATTCAAAAGTAACAAATTACCTTCTTTGTGAATGATTTCAGCCCTGATGAGTGAAGAGTTCCACAGTGTCATCAACCCTCTGGAGGAACCATCTGAACTCATAGCGATCCTATAATCCATAGTCTTGCAGAATTTAATGCCTTCAATTTTTTCCTTCTTCATCTTTGTTTCCTGGATCAGCATAATATATTGTCTATGATCCCTTATCATATTCCTTATTATATCCTACTTACGTGGACCATTAAGTCCACAAATATTCCAGGATATTAGTTTCATTTATAACTGGATGTGTAGTCATCCTGGATGGTCTTTTGGGTTCCATCCACTATGTTCTTGGAGGATTCTTCTTGTTAGATCTGGCATGATTTTTTCCTCCCTAGAGTTTTTTTTTAACACCCAGATCATCTTTGTTCTTACTCCTGGTTGCTGCTGGGGAAACCGAGGAGGGGTCCCTGTTGTTCTTTTTATTTCTGACACTGGTCCATTCACCCAATGCCCCTTCCTTGTATTTGGAAAAAATTTCTTCCATTCTTGTGAACTTCCCTTGAGTGACTAATTTTAGCAGTGCTTCCATATTGAATACCTGCTCCAGATGATCTAGATCTGAACTAGAGATAGGCACATGGGTATTCTCACCCTCTGGATTGTTTTGCGTAGGCAAAAAAAACCCGAACTCCCAGGAAGGTTCAAGGGATCTCTGAATAATAGAACAAATGTCCTGTGCACATGGGGACCCTTCTCCACTGCCCAATTCCTCCCTGGTTCTATTTTCTCCTAAGGGTTCATGCATAAAGTTGCCTTCTGGGGCAGATTCAGCCTCAATGGATGGCAGTATCTCCACACTCTCTGAGGAAAGAGAATATTTTTGTATGGGTTCCCTCATTTGATCTTTGATGGTTGCTTCTCTTTCCTCTTGTTTCTTTTGTGTAACAGGGATAGCAATTGTTGAATCCTTTTTCTTCCAACTTGGGTGCTATTAGCTGAGGTTCTCGCTTGGGATTTCTCCAAAGTTGGGGCTTCATGAACCTGGTCCTTTGTTCTTCCTACTAACCTTTCAGCCTTCTTGGCTTTTTCCTTAGCTAGTTCTGGGCACTTTATGGCCACATGTCCCGCTTTCTTGCAATGAAAGCAAGCAAAAGGCACACTTTCATATTCCAATTTCTGTAATCTTTTACCCAATTTAGAGTGAATCTCTATGACCTCTGACATATCTTTCCCCTCTTCCACACCTATACAAATTCTAGCATAGGTAAGGCACCTTTTGTCCACTATCACTAGGTCAATCAAAAGAAGCTCTCCAAAGGATTTGACAATTCTAGCAAAGACATCTTCAAACCAAAACTCCAGAGGGAGCTCAGGAAGCCTTACCCAAACTGGGGCTTGGATATAAAATGAATCATTTAGGTACAGATTGGGAGACCACTTTTGTAGTGCCAGACAGGATTTCCCAATAGCCCATGCCCCAGCACAAAGAATCTTGGCATAGTCTTCTTGACATGAAAACTCAAAGGACAAGAAGCCCTATTCCATGGCTTTAATTTCAACCTGGCCCTTTAGGTTCCATTTTTTCTTAGCAAAAGTTCTAACTATGTCAATATTTGGGCTAGACCCAGCGAATTTTCCCACCAAAGTAAGAGACAAGGAAGAAATATTGTGGTCAATCTGTTTGTCCGATAAAGAAATGGCGTACTTTCCCTTTTCCTTCTCAGATAGGTCTTTTATAACTGGGAAAAGAGACTTTCCTATGGGTTTGATCCCAAATAAAGTTGAGCAAGGACGATGCCAGGCAGAATCTTCCTTGACACAAGGCTGAGCCTCTGAATGCACAAAGGAATTCCCCTCCGTCCCCACCTCCTCTTTACCTGGATCCTTCTGTCTATCGCGTGGGACCCCATCCTTGTTTTTTGTGTCTTCCTTTACCTGGTCTGCCAAAGGGCCACCATCACGAGCTCCCGTAGCAACATTTGGCACCTGGAAAACTAGTTTCCCGCCTGCTTCCAAATTTGAAATTCCTCTTTCTCCCGCTCCCGCATGTCCTGCCATCTTTGAATACTCTAAAGAACTAAAATGTTGTGGCATAAATGTTATTCACATGTTTATTACTATAAATATTGTAAAGATATAAAATTTGCATTACACATCGCTCGAGATTATTGTAGTCCTAAGTTGTTCCACTTATTTAAATTCCTTACAAGTGGTATCAGAGCATGACCACTTCTCATTTTAGTTGTATGATTGTTCAATTTTTTGAACTATTCTAGATTTGAGTGAGATTTTATGCAAGAGATATAATGTGATCTTACCCATTATTACCTAGGGGAATAATCATTCAGAGTCAAGTTTAGTCCCTTAGGAAAGATGAACATTGATGATTAATTATTCTCTTTGAGATGATGTGGTCATATATGATTATGATAAAAAATGATTTAAGAAATAGGTAAAAATCTAGGAAATTAAGAATATTTAGCATAGAGAGATTTAGAAACAGAACATAAAGTAAAAAAAATCTAGTATAAATTTGGAAATGAGATATAGAAATGGGGCTGTCACTCAAATATGAGCCTAAAAATGTTAGACTAGTGCATTAGGCATCTTAGACCTAGAGTTGCTTTAGTTAGCTAAAAAATTGGATTTTGGATCATGATTTTGTGTCAATTAATCCCTCTTGAATTCAGCCAATAATTGTCAGACATCTGTGCTAATTGACATACTTCATGAGTTTTCACTTGTTCAAAATTTGGAGCTATGTGTCTTATTCTACTCTTTGAACTCCACAATTTTCAAAAGTCAAATATGTAAAATGCACATGGAGAAAAGAGAAATATATTATGCTATATAGGAGCTTTCCTAAGTCATACACCAAGTAGGAAATTTCAATATTCACTACAACTATGATAAATGTGAGAGAGCATTTCCTAGATACGATAAAGGCTAAAAAACTTAGGGAAATTGTAAATTGAAAAATGATACCTTATAGGATTTAATGCATGAATTTGGATATATCAATTGAAGGATCTCTTAATGTGTATGTATGTTCGAATGAAGGCAGGGGAATTGTATTTATACATAACTCACAAGTTTTGTGTTTAAATTTTGAGGAAAGTTAACATTGGACAAGACTTTCTTGATTTACATTTTTTTGGCCATTAGAGATTCAAATTTAGGCCCAAAAAGAATGTACAATAGCCTTAGGTGTCATAGTCTAGGAGGAGTATGGGGTTAGACACCACATTCCTAACATTTTGAGCCAAAACCAAAGTTGGTGAGCTCAAGATTGTGTTGGTCTTTTGAATTTGGAAAAAGATTGAGTACAATTAGTCATGAATTAGGGGTATATGGGACAACAACCAAAGTGTGTCCAAAATGGATGTAAAACTATCTAAGAATGCAATTTATGATACTACAACTATCACCTAAGTTAAATAGATAAATTTCTAATAGAAAAATATTAGAAAGCCACTACCAATCCGTTATAAATTATTAAGTGTAAAACTTAAGTCATAAATCTATTTAAATTAATTACTTTATAGCTCACTTAAATTGTGATATGCAAATTCTTGTATGCACTTTGAAGTATTATAGCATAAGTGCATTGATGTGGTCATTTAAATCACTAAAGTTTTTGTTCGTACAGATCCTAAGTGGCAGTGCCATATCGAGAATAAATTATCCCATGCTTTGTAATTAATTAATATGAAAAAGATAAAGTCATTAAAGCATTGTAGCAAATGTTCCCACTAAAACGTGGAAAATAATACAAGTGGAATTTAAGTGAAATGAGAGTTCTGATTAGATAAAGCAGGAGAGAGCTCGAACCCAACATCAAAATAACATCTAGTCTAAAAAGACAGTCCAAAGAAAGTTCACCAGTAGTGAATTCTAGAAACTAAACTAACAAATACTAAACTAGAAACAAAACAAGAATTAAAACTAAGTGAAATAAGACTTACAACTACTTGTTAAGGGTAATATTTTGAAGCGGGATATAGTTTATTGAAAAATGATAATTTTGTAATACATTTTAATTTTTACATATATGTGGTCAAATGTAAGTGGCTATTAAAATAAAATAAAATAATAAATTCTTCTTTTCTATACATTTATTTTTAAATAAACTTTGTATTGTTCAAAATTTAATGCAGACTTGATGTACATATACATATACATAACTTATTAATTGAATTTATTTATACTATTAATATTTTTTTTTTTTTAAAAAAATTTGGAAAGCATTCACTGATGACTTTGTACTGCATGTATGTAAAGGATATAATATTTTTGTTATTAAATTCAATTTTATTGAATAATTATGAAGAATAATTACATCACCCTTAGATTTTTCATAATGTTCTAAAATTTAATTAATTGGAAAGTCTCTTAATTTTGTTTATTTTAAAATATAAAAAAATTGTAATAAGGTTTTTAAAATTTCAAAAGTAAAAACATCTAAAATATATCCAAAAGCTACTACCTACTAGATCTTGTTATGTATTAGGCAACAACCTACAATACAACGGTAAAGTTGTGAGCCTCTAATCTGAAAGGTCTTAGGTTCAAATCTATTTAATCTTAACAAATAATAATAATTAAATCGACCTAAAACTCCTATTCTCATATTAGATAGCTAAAACTACTTTGCCAATGAAAAAAACCCTCCTTAAAAAATTATTTAAGGATAGATCTTCACAGTTCGAAGAAGAAGGCTTAGAAACGTGACATTAGAATTTGCCACCTGTCGTCCTCCACTAAATCACAGCCATTCATTTTCTTCACAAACGTCTTTCATTACACATGCGCGTCGAAGCACAGCCATAGGCGGATTGTTTGGCTTCATTTGAATAGATGTGTGTCATTATGGCTACCAGCTCATAGATATGACGAAGCAGCCAAAAAAACAAACAAAAAAAAATCCATCTCTGAGTGCTTGTCTTAAACGTCTGTCGCCATGTTTAGTGGGTCCAGAAAATCAGATCATGGCTTAATGTGCGTTTAGGTGCGTTATCCACTAGAGGCCCATCAGAAACCTCTATGCCTCCATAAAGAACGCTTGTTGGACTTGTATGGGAGTAAAAAAACATATTTCTTTGGCTATGGCTGCTACTGCAACGCTCTTCTTGGTGGTTTTAATGGCCTCCCTGGTGTACGTTCAGGGAGTTGGATGTGGGGAGTACGGCGAGTGTGGTCTGAACGGAATCTGTCTAGTGGGGAGAGGATTCTCCAGTTGCAGTTGTCCTCCTGGATTCGACTTTGCTGCGAGAAACAACCCTTCAAAGGGATGCTTTCAAATCCCTTCGCAGCAAACCAGAAAGTGCAGTGCAGTTGGGGGAATGATGGTGAATAAAGGGCACATTGATTGGTCGGGGAATGATTATGAACTCACCACTGGTGTTAGTGAAGCTGCGTGCCAGGAGGCATGTTTAGAGGACTGTTTTTGCACAGTGGTCATCCACGCCAATCTGGATGGATTAGGGTACTGCTGGAAGAAGGCTTTGCCTCTCAGAGATGGCCGTGCAAGCAGCACCAGAACAGCTTTTGTCAAAGTATCCAAACCTACCACTTGTACTTAGTGGTATGCCGGGATCCTTTGGATCTAGTTAAATAATGTAAACACTCAAAGAAGTGTGCTAATTATGCCAACAGTAATATAAAGAGAATAATGGATAATGGTATGGCTTCCTTTGAAGCTAACTATAATGTAAGCACTCAAAGAGGCCGCGTGCTAATTATGCCAACAGTGATATAAATAGTAATGGCAGTTTGTGGTATTCTGGACAAATGATATCCTTTTTTCCATTTTATGTCACAATCATTGAGTTGACAAGATGTGCATTGCTTGTTTCAGTTTAAGATAACAAAGTATATTGTAATAGAATTGCACTGTATCTTTTATAGTATTTGATCACCAGTAATATGTGGGGAGATAAAGTAACCATTCAGTTATTCAGGTCTAATCAATTACATGATATAACAAAGACTAAATAGAATTAAATAGAGTTTAGATTATAAATAAAATTTAAAATAAGACAAATGAAATTGTTTTGTTTTGTTTTTATTTATTTATTATTTTTGGATAGTTATGAGCTGAATTTGTCACAATAAATTATGATTGATGATTGAAGCATAATTGTCTGATGTATTGGAATTATGTGCAGAATGTCCACTTTCCTCTTGCACAAGGGTATACATATGGTTTGGTTCTATAGGTACAATTATGTCCATTATGCTTTCACTCTTTGGTATGAGTTCATTTGAGCTTTCAACCATGTTTGGACGTTAAAAGTGTAGAAAAGGACCTTTAAAAGATTATTGTGCACAAAGGGAAACATTTTTTACTTGATACTTAGTCCTAATGTTCATAAATAGAATGGCAAGACAAAGAAAAATATAATATTTTCTTAGAAAATGTTATACAAAGATAAAATATGCTTACGTGATAAAATCAAAGTATAGTAGTTTCTTAGACAAATGTTGTTGCAAACATTGAGTCTCTCTATGTGGTATAATTTGAATGGGGTATGCATAACCTAATCATCAATCAATGAATAAGTGCTATTCTTCAAACATAAGGTCATTCCAATGCTCGGTATGGAGTATTTGGTATGAAATTAGATGGAAATTAGTTAGATTCTCTTAAAGAATTACACGAGTGAAGCTTTTGATTTTTTTTTAACGAGACCAAGGTTGAAAAGATAACCTTTCTAGGGAGTAGATGCAAATTCACAAATAATTCCAAGGTATATGCATGATTGTAGAGATGACTTAGTTGATTTTTGTTTATAGTTTGTTTAGATAAAATTGAAGATGACACAATCATCAACTAGAAGAAAGGGGTCCCATGAGGAGAAATAAAGCCCAACAAAATTCTAGCTAAAAACCTAAATTCGAATCAAAAGACAAAAGCAACAAAAACTAACCAAAGGACAAAAAACCATTCCCAAAAGAACCATCGCCTAAAAGGTAGGGGCCTTGACAGACTCCCACTCTTGATTTAACTCCTTCAACTAATGCAAACGAAGCCTTTTTTCTCTTTATTTTGCGTAGGAAATAGATCACCAAAAGCCTCCAAGAGAAAACTAGATGCATCCTCTCTTATTTTGTTCTTGAGGGATCTATACGGAGCCATATGTCTTGCATATCATATCCTTTCTATAGTCAACCACCTCCTTTAGTTTTATTTTAATTCTTTCTAGATGCTTTTTATAGTTACAATGACGTACACAATCATTCCTTTCCTCATCCAAGATCACCAGAAATTTGAGCTCCTTGACTTGGGTCTCTATATTGCCCTAATTTTTAAGCCTATTAGCTAGGTAATTAACTATTGTCCAAACCCTCACATCATGAACTAGCTTGGACCAATCTGTAGCCCTTGCCATTTCCTGTACCATAGAATCAAGCATATTAATTTTATTTTTAGCCATATGCTGGAAGGCCAACAACCAATGCATTATCTCATTGCCCTTGTGGTGGGCCAACATCCACTGCATTATCGCATTTCCCTTGTTGTAGGAAAAACAAAAGAAGTAGGAGGAGGAGGAGGAGGAGGAGGAGGAGGAGGAGGAGGCTTTTTCCATTATGAAATTCAAATTTGATTTGAAGGTCAGTGGTTCTATCTACTTCTTAGATCTTGTTCCAGAATTGTATACATAGATTTTTCCTCTTGCATCCTATTCCATCCTTTTTAGATTCATTTTCTCATTCCAAATTACATCAATCAATGCTACTCAATAATGGAAGAGAGAAAACCTTTCACTAGTTCAATGCTTGAGCCCATCTTGAGCATAGTGGGCACTTTCCCCTTCCTAATGTAATGAATGAAAGGTAAAATTTGGGATGTGATCTTTTATATATTGTTTTATTATCCTAGGGAACACTCATTCCACACCCTTTCCATTTTTATTTGTTACACTTTGGTGAACTCGACTCCTAATATTTCTATTCAGATTTGGATGTCTAGATCTGATTTGTATCCATAAATATTGAATGATTAGAGCCTACTTCATGCATTCCATTAGTTTGTATGTGTAATCTTTATGGTTAATTAAGTCTTTTATTTCATGATCCATATCTTTCTAATTCAGATCTGATTTACATTTACTTCATAAGATGTTTATATTATCAATTGTATACTAGTTTCCATTGTTTAGACATATCTTTCTTTAATTATTTTTGCATGAGTGTTTTAAGTTCCTTGAGCCCTACTTATAACATACCTATGAGAAGAAGTTGTAGACTTATGGGTTCCTTTTAAGGTGGTGATCTTTATTCCTCTAATTTATTCCATAGGAATATAGATGATACCACTATGCCTACTAATAAGATACCTACATACTATTATTAAGAATTCATCTTCCCATTCTTCTCATGATGAGGATGAATACTTAAGAGTCTCTCCTACTAAAGTGAAAAAGCTTTCCCATGATTTCAAAAAGCTTGAGCAATGGTTAGGTCAAGATCATTCTAATAGTGAGGTATTCCCCTTAGTAGAAGGATTGAGGAAGCTAATTAATAATGATGAACATGATATTAATTTATTGTGTGTCATATCCCATCTTATTGATGATAATCCCAAGACTGTGAAAATTTATGCTCAAGATCTTAGTTTTTGTCATCCTAATACTAGTATTGAGACTTTTATTTATAATCCTAAATCCTTACCTAATTTGCCTACATATAGTCTATCTATCATGGATACATCTATTCAAAATTTCAATCCTATATATGTTAATCTTGGAATTCTTCCTAATCCTATCGCCCCTCCTCTTATGAGTGTTCTGTGTATTTCCCAACCTTCATCTATACCTACATACCATAATATACCATCTACTAATATTTCTCATAACATTCAACATGCATCACTTTCACACATGTCTGATTCCAATATGACCATTGAAGCAACCTTGGACTAGTACATATAAATAAAGGTCCTATATATAATAAATGAAACCAAAAATAAGTGATTAGGGTACACTTAAGTTGTGTTTTGTTATTCATGGATACTTGATGGTTGGTTTGTCTATATATATTGTGATAGATTATTGAAGTTTAATTATTTTAGTTAATATAGATCTACTTAGAATGTTTATTTAAATTTTAGATGCTATCCTCTATTTTATACTATTTGGTATGAGGGTGCATGATTTTTTAGTATATGTGCAAGTCTATGATTCTAAAAGAAAAATTTAAGAGATTGTTATAGAAACAGGGAAACATTTAAGACTTTTGTGATCTAGCATTAGCTTACCATTGCTAATAAACAAAATGGTAAAACATGTGACATAAAAATGAATTTTTTTTAAGTAATAAATCAAATTATAGTATTTATTTATGTAAGGCGTCAATCTCTATAATGTAACGTGATTGAAATTTTCTTAAATTATAATGATGTAGCATTGAATTAGTTCAAATACATGACAAATTGAGTACTCTTTGGTGCTATATTTTAGTCCCCGTGTGTAAAATTGGATTTGGAATTTTAAAGTTTGGTTAAAAGTTCATTTTTATGTTTAACTCTCTAAGTGTCGTGATTTCAAGAACTAGTCGTCCATCAGACATTTGGGAAATAGGTCCTAATGTGGTTTTTGGGTTTTATCCTCATATCTTGTGTTTGAGTCCTTATCTTTATTCGGCATGTCAGGAAAATGGTTGCTTGTGTTTGGTCAAGTCATTCTTCATCCTTTTAGTCCTAAGTCTTATTGGAATCTGACATATTGTTGGAAAGTTTGAACTTCAAAGAAATGTTAAGTACACTATTGTGGATGTTAGATTAAGGAAGTATGGTAGTTTTTCACCGTACGGTGAGACTTTCGTACGGTGGGAGGACTTGCCGTACAGTGGAAGTAAGACTATTGTACAGTGGAGGTGAGACTGTCATACGGTGGAAGACAACTGTACGGTGGAAGTAAGACTGTAGTACGGTGGAGGTGAGACTATCGTACGGTGGAAGTAAGACTGCAGTACAGTGGAAGTGTGACAACTGTATGGTGGAAGTAAGACTGCAGTATAGTGGAGGTGAGACTGTCGTATAGTGGAAGTAAGACTGCAGTACGGTGGAGGTGAGACTGTCGTACAGTGGAAGTAAGACTACAGTACAGTGGAAGTGTGACAACTGTATGGTGGAAGTAAGACTGCAGTATGGTAGAAGTGTGACAACGGTATGGTGGAATTGAGATTGCAGTATGGTGTTGGAGTCAGTCTGACCATGCCGAGTACAACAAGGGTGTGGAGTACGAGCAGGATGCCGAGTACGAGTACAAGGATGTTGAGTACGAGCAGGGTACCAAGTACGAGCACGATGGGTATGGTGAGCATTAGTATGGTAGGCACGAGTACGGTGGGGATGTCTACATGAATATTTCTAATACGATGACAGTTATGGTATGAAGCAGAGTTGGTTGACCGGTTATGTGATGGTTGACATACCAAACTCCATAACAAATTGCATAGTGTATAAATGTATGCGAGATTCGTTGATAGAGCAGGCTAAGTCTGTGGTTAACAGTAATGGTTGTATTACTGTAGAGGCTGCGAGGGCTAAGGTTGTAAGCCTGAAGAATAGTGTCATAGTGGTAGAAGTTGGGTTGATTATAAAGGAAATCTGAGCTCGAGTCTATTATTTGTATGTAATGTATTGGTTACTGTAATATGAAGGGGTGACACTCTGGTTCTTGGCTGGTGGGTTTTTTCTCAAAAGGGTTTCCCACGTAAATCTCTGTCTCATGTGTTTTATCTTGTGTGTGTCTTTATTTTCTCTGTTCTTATTTTTCCTATGCATCTCAGACGTAGATTTGATCTTTATATAATTTCCCTTGTAAATTGACATTTGGAAGGCGTTTTCGCAAGTAGCTTTCCTAATAGTGGAGAATTGATGTTCGGGATGCTAAAGTGATCAGGAATGGAATCATAGTAAGGGAATTCCCAAAATTCCAAAGAGAAGGAACTTGTGGGGATAAACTTTTGATATTCGCTAAATGGAAGGCCAATAAGAAATGCCAAAGGCTAAGGAGTGTCAAAAGAAGATAGAATTTAGAAATTCCAACTAAAGCTACTTCATAGGTGGATTCGAAAGGTATGTGATGCAAATCCAACCTCAATACAAAAGAAGTACCCTTATTATCTCCGTGGAACCCGCAGTTATTAGAAAGACAACGAAGCAAGATTATTGGTGTTGAGGTGCCAATTCCATAATGAAACAAGTTGGTAGTAGTTGTTCCTAAATTTGAAGGTGTCATTTATTTTTGAAAATTTGTTGCTGATGTATGGTTGTCAATTCCAAGTCAGAACATTAAATTCATGAAATGACTATTCTCAAAAGAATTTCTTGACCAAAATTTAATGCATTTAATTATCTTTAATCACCATGAATTTCCAGGTTGTTTGAATTAAATTATTGTTTTGTAAAGGAGATTGAGTTAAAATACCATCAGTACAGAGACAAACGACATTTTTTATGAGACCCAGGCTCTCAAGATGGAGAAATAATTCACAGAGCTGGGTTGTGCATCTGATCTAGGTAGCAACAAAGATGTAATTGATATATACATATATAT
>MU227169.1:2274003-2288498 GCA_018584345.1 Thuja plicata
TCCATCTTGAGAGCTTGGGTCTCATAAAAAATGTTGTTTGTCTCTGTACTGATGGTATTTTAACTCAATCTCCTTTACAAAACAACAATTTAATTGAAACAACCTGGAAATTCATGGTGATTAAAGAGAATTAAATGCATTAAATTTTGGTCAAGAAATTCTTTTGAGAATAGTCATTTCATGAATTTAATGTTCTGACTTGGAATCGACAACCATACATCAACAACAAATTTTCAAAAATAAATGACACCTTCAAATTTAGGAATATATATATATATATATATATATGTGTGTGTGTGTGTGTGTGTGTGTGTGTGTGTGTGTGTGTGTGTGTGTGTGTGTGTGTGTGTGTGTGTGTGTGTGTGTATATATGTATATATATACATATACATACACACACACACACACACATAAGTGAAACATTGATAAAATTGTTAAGCCCTCAACTTATCAGAAAATAGAGCTTCAAAATCTCACCTCTATAGATATTATTTTATCTATAGGCAACTAGGAAATTCAAAGTTTCTAAGAAAATATTTAGGATGCCATGGGGAATCCTTTGTACTGGATCCCAAGGAATGACAATGTCAAAGTACCAGATGATGAATAAATTGCACGCATCATTGCAGCACTCTGGCAACATAAATCTGGTCAAAAAACCACTGAAGATATAGTTGCTAACAAAGATGATTATGGAAAGGCCACGTAACATTAATTAAAATGTCTTTCTATTTTCAATATTCTCCTATGGCAGGTGTCTTGTAACTATTTCATTTTATTCTTGAAAAGAAAACTTTATTGTAACTACCTAGGTAGGCCAAAGGACTTTAAATATTTTCTTTGAATAGTATGCAAAGGATCAACAATGTTGAATACAACTTACCCCTGTTGCTGTGACAATTGTGGGTGAAATCAATTAATTACTAATGTTGAAACTGTGCTTTTGGGATTTGTAATTATCAGATGATCTGAGAGTCATTATTAATTTCCCTCTATCATATTCATGTTATTTAGCAGATTTATTTTTCATTTCTTTGGTCATTGTATATGTGGATTCATGGTTGTGAGATAATATATGCAGAGTTGTATCTTAAAAATTATAGTTGTGTTTCATTTTCAATATCGTGGGATGTTACATAACACTTAAATACATTCAATTAATTATTAATTGTTCATTCATGGGTATGTCATGTTGATGAATATCCATTAGGCACCTCTTCTGCTCTCTGGTTAAGAAGATTGTTGGATATTTTGAACACAATCTAGTATAAATTTGGAAATGAGATATAGAAAAGGGTCTGTCACTCAAATAGGAGCCTAAAAATGTCAGGCTAGTGCGCTAGGAACCTTACACCTAGAGATGCTTCAATTAGATAAACATTTGGATTTGGATCATGATGTTGTGTCAATTAATTATAAGTACCAGACATTTGTGCTAATTGACATAGTTCATAATTTTTCACTTGTTTAAAATTTGGAACTGTATCTTAGTCTACTCTTTGGAACTCCACAATTTTCAAAAGTCAAATATGTAAACTACACATAGAAAAGAGAGAAAAATATTATTCTATATAGGGGCTTTCCTAATTCATACCTCAAGTAGGAATTAATATTCACTACAACTATGATAGATGTGAGAGAGCATGTCCCGAATAGAACAAAGGCTAAAAGCCTTAGGGAAATGGTAAATTAAAAAATGATACCTTATAGGAGCTATACATCACTTTAGATATCTCCTCAAATACCTAATTAAAATTCTCAATTGAAGGATCTCTTAATGTATATTTATGTTCAAATGAAGGGAGGAGAATTGTATTTATACACTTGACTCACATGTTTTGTGTTTAAATTTTGAGAAAAGACAACATTGGGAAATACATTCTTTCTTTACATTTTTTTGGCCATTAGAGATTCAAATTTGGGCCCAAAAAGGATGTACAAGAGCCTTAGGTTCCATACTCAAGGAGGAGTATGGGGTTAGACACCACATTCCTAACTTTCTGAGCCAAGACCAAAGGCAATGAACTCAAGATTGTGTTGGTCTTCCAAATTTAGCCATGGATTGAGCACAATTAGTCATGAGTTAGGAGCATAAGGAACAACCACCAAAGTGTGCCAAAAATAGATGTAAAATTGTCTAAGGATACAATTTATGATACTACAACTATCACCTAATTGAAAGAGATAAATTTCTAATAGAAAAATATTAGAAAGCCATAACCAATCCTTTACAAATTAAATTAAATGTAAAAATTAAGTCATAAATCTATTTAAATTAATTCCTTTATAGGTCACTTAAATTGTAAAATGAAAATTCATGTATGCACTTTGAAGTAGTATAGTATAAGTGCATTGATATGGTCATTTAACTCACTAAAGTTAAATTGAGAATAAATTAACCCATACAAGTCCTAAGTGGTAGTGTCATATTGAGAATAAATTAACCCATTATTTATAATTAATTAACATAAAAATGATAAAGTCATTAAAGCATTGTAACAAATGTTCCCACTAAAAGGTGCACAAATAATATAAGTGGAATATAAGTGAAATAAGACTTACAACTAGTTTAAGGGTAAATTTTTGAAGGGCGCTATATTTTATTAAAAAAAAGAGAATTTTATAATACATGTTTTGTTTTTATTTTTTAATATATGTGGTCAAATGTAAGTGTCGATTATAATAAAATAAAATAAATTCTTCTTTTCTGATACATTTATTTGCAAATAAACTTTGTATTGTTCAAATTTTAATGTAAACTTGACATACATATACATATATACATATAACTTATTAATTAAATTTATACTATTTTTTAAGAAATTAAATTTATACTATTAATATTTATTTATTTGCAAAGAATTCATTTATAACTTTGTACTACATGTATGTAAAGGATATATATATTTAGCTTTTATAAATATTTAATTTATTTGAATAGTTATAAAGAATAAATTACATCACTCTTAAATTTTGAATAATATTTCAAAATTTAATGTTTTTGAACAGTTTCTTATTTTTCTTTTATTTTAAAATATAAAAAGTATAATAAGGTTTTAAAAAATTCAAAAGTAAAAACATCTATAAATATATCCAAAAGCTATTATCTACCAAATCTTGTTATGTATTGAAAAACATAGTGGAAAGAGAAAAGAAAGGGAATGGAGAGAAAAATGGAAAGAAAAGAATAGAAATTTAAGTAAATAAGCATGAATGATTAATGGAGATTAATCATTTGTATGGCTCTAAAAGAGGTCTTTTCTTGGTAGAATAAGAGTGATTAATGAAAAAGGTTGTATATTAGAAGTATTAAAAAGAGAAATGAATTTTAAATTTTTTGCTACTTAAAGATGTCTTATGAGGTCACTAAATTAAAATAAGAGACAATACAAAGATATAAGATGAGCTTACAATTGATAGTGCTTTGCCGGAATTTGGCAAAATGGCGATGAAAAAACCCTAAAAAATTTAGGTAATAACATATCTTCACAATTTGAAGAATCACAGCCATTCATTTTCTTCACAAACGTCTTTCATTACACATGCGCGTCGAAGCACAGCCATAGGCGGATTGTTTGGCTTCATTTGAATAGATGTGTGTCATTATGGCTACCAGCTCATAGATTTGACGAAGCAGCCCAAAAAAAACAAAAAAAAATTCATCATTGAGTGCTTGTCTTAAACATCTTGTCGCCTTGTTTAGTGGGTCCAGAAAATCAGATCATGCCTTAATGTGTGTTTAGGTGCGTTATCCACTAGAGGCCCATCAGAAACCTCTATGCCTCCATAAAGAACGCTTGTTGGACTTGTATGGGAGTTAAAAAGCATATTTCTTTGGCTATGGCTGCTACTGCAACGCTCTTCTTGGTGGTTTTAATGGGCTCCCTGGTGTACGAGCAGGGAGTTGGATGTGGGGAGTACGGCGAGTGTGGTCTGAACGGAATCTGTCTAGTGGGGGGAGGATTCTCCAGTTGCAGTTGTCCTCCTGGATTCGACTTTGCTGCGAGAAACAACCCTTCAAAGGGATGCTTTCAAATCCCTTCGCAGCAGACCAGAAAGTGCAGTGGAATTGAGGGAATGATGGTGAATAAAGGGCACATTGATTGGTCGGGGAATGATTATGAATTCACAACTGGTGTTAGTGAAGCTGCGTGCCAGGAGGCATGTTTAGAGGACTGTTTTTGCACTGTGGTCATCCACGCCAATCTGGACGGATTGGGGTACTGCTGGAAGAAGGCTTTGCCTCTCAGAGATGGCCGTGCAAGCAGCACCAGAACAGCTTTTGTCAAAGTATCCAAACCTACCACTTGTGCTTAGTGGTATGCCGGGATCCTTTGAATCTAATTATAATGTAAACACTCAAAGAAGTGTGCTAATTATGACAACAGTAATATAAAGAGAATAATGAATAATGGTATGGCTTCCTTTTATGATGTAAGCACTCAAAGAGGCCTTCTAATTATGCCAACAGTAATATAAAGAGTAATGGCAGTTTGTGGTATTCTGGATAAATGAGATCCTTTTTTCCATTTTATGTCACAATCATTGAGTTGTCAAGATGTGCATTGCTTGTTTCAATTTCAGATAACAAAGTATATTGTAATAGAACTGCAATGTATCTTTTATAGTATTTGATCCCTTGTAATGTGTGGGGAGATGGAAGTAACCATTCACTTAATCAGGTCTAATCCATTATATGATATAATAAAAGATTAAATAAAGTTTAGAATATAAAGAAAATTGAAAATACGACAAATGAAATTGTTTTGTTTTGTTTTTTTATTATGTTTTTTGATAGTTAGAACTGTTTTTTCACTTTAAATTACGATTGATGTTTGAAGCACAATTGTCTTGTCTCTAGTATTGGAATTATGTGTAGAATGTCCACTTTCCTCTTGAGCAAGGGTATGCATATGGTTTGGTCCTCAAGGTACAATTCTGTCTATTATGCTTTTTCTCCTTGTATGATTTCATTTGAGCTTTCAACCAATTTTTTTTTTTTTACAACAGTGTAGAAAAACACCTTTAAAGAATAGTTATGGACAAAGGAAAACATTTTGGACTTTATAGTATTTTAGTTCAATTTTTGATAAACAAGATGACAAAGACAAAACCAAAAGATTAAATAAAGTTTAGAATATAAAGAAAATTGAAAATAAGACAAATGAAATAGTTTTGTTTTATTTTTTAATTTTTTTGGATAGTTAGAGCTCTCTTAGTCACTTTAAATTATGATTGATGTTTGAAGCACAATTGTCTCCAGTAGTGGAATTATGTGTAGAATGTCCACTTTCTTCTTGAACAAGGGTATACATATGGATTGGTCCTCAAGGTACAATTATGTCTATTATGCTTTTTCTCCTTGTATGAATTCATTTGAGATTTCATCTTTTTTTTTTACTCGGTTAACAGTGTATAAAAACACCTTTAAAAGATTTAAAAGATCGTTATGCACAAAGGAAAACATTTTGGACTTTATAATATTTTAGTTCTATTCTTGATAAACAAGATGGCAAGACAAAATCAAATATGCTATTTTCTTAAAACAAATGTCATACAAAGAAAACATATGCTTAGGTCATATAAATTAAAGTATAGGTATTTGCTTAGACAAATTGTGCTAGTTTTGTTTTATTTTTATTTTTTATTTTTGGATAGTCAATAATCAATTTTAAAATGTAAATAATGATTATGATTAAAATCTAATTGTATGAACTATTACAATTATGTCTAGAATGTCCAATTTCCTTTTGGAGAAGGCTACACATATGCTCTAGTCCCATGACAGAGTTATGTCTATTATTCTTTCACTTCTTCGTAACAATCCATTTGAGCTTTCAGCCATGTTTGAAAGTTAATTCTGTAGAAAAAAACATTAAAGGATTGTTATGGACAAAGGGGAAATTTTTGGACTTGATGATATTTGAGCTCTAATGTTCATAAGAAAGATAGAAAGACAAATCAAAATATAGTATTTTCTTATCTAAAAATGTTATACAAAGATAACAGATGGTTGGGTGATAAATCAAAGTATAGTATTTTCTCAAACAAATGTTGATGCAGGCATTGAGTTTATATGTCAAGTAATATGAATGTGGTATGCATAACATAATAATCTATTAATAAATAAGTGTTTTTTCCCTCAAACATAAGGTCATTGCAGTGCTCAATATGGAGTATTTGGCATGCAAGTAGATAGACAATAGTCAGAGTTTCATAAAGATATATACTGGGAAAGCTTGTGAAAATTTTTAAGGAGAAGAATGTTGAAGAGAGAACCTTTTTAGGGAGTAGATGCAAATTTACAATCAATTCCAAGGTATAGACATGCATGTAGAGAGAACTATGTTGATTTTCAAGTTTATTCTTTTTATATAAATTTTTTCTCGTAAGAACATCAGACATGGGAAATATGAATACCTATGATGTAGATTGTAGTTCAACCTTTAGGGTTTGGATGTTTATTCATTGTTGGATGTTCAATAATCTCAAATAGAATAATTTGTACATAATAAAAATAGTTGAGAATTTTTTTAAGGAAAACATAAGAGTCAAATCTAATCTAAGTGAAAAAAATACAATAATTGACTAGATGAGATAATTGTATTTCTATTCTAGAATTCTACAAAATAATAATTGATATATCTTTACCATTAACATTCAAAATGTATACAAAAAACTAATATTGAAAGAAAAAAAATGATGGATAGAATGGATCATAAAATTTTTTATTAATCATTCAATTATGTACAACTATATTATTATAAATCAATAGAATATTCTTAAAAAACCATTTTTTTCACTAACATACAAAGGTTTTACTAGTTTACCGAGGTATTCACATATCAACATGAAGATCAAATCAAATATAATTAGGTGCAATATATTTCTTCTCTGAAAAAGAGATATGGACATGGTTTGAGGTATACATTTGATTATCTATGCATTATCTTATGCTATTATTACTTTTATACTTTTTCATCATCTTTAACACTCATATAGATCCATAATGTTGTCTTGTGACTCTCAAAAGTGTATAATTTTTTTATTATAGTCTCAATAAATCACTAGGAAACAATCTATTTTGGTCCCCCAAATCCATCATTTGTTTGAATTAAATTTAAAAAAAAAATAAAAAAAATACATTATATGCATCATTTAAATCTATTAGCACAAACAAAAGGATTTAAAAATACTTCTCATGTAAAGTACCATCTCAAAGTGAGAAGTTGACTTCAGATGATGAAAACTCATCCAAACTCTGGTGCTACTAGCCTCCAATATCGCTCTCTCACTTTCTATCTATTGGGGCAATTCTCCCATGCCAAGATCATGATAGCTACGACTTCCACAATAGAAATAAATAAGTTGCTAAAAAATGAATTATGAAATCTAATCTATATTATTTCCGCTTATTACATTGTTCTTGCAAATGTACCCTCGAAATAACTTGAATTTCACCTTACCAATAAACTTGGTGAGTATATTAGCTACTTTATAATCTAGTGGGTAGTATTCGTGTTGGATGTGGTGGTTCAAGAATTTTTTTCAAATGTAATGACATTTGAATTCAATGTGATATATTATTTTACAGAAAGCTATATTCTTAACAAGCTTCAACACATCCCAATTGTAACAATAAAGAATAGATGATTTTTTTTCAATATTATCCATGTGAACCAAAATGAAACATTACCAAATAGCTTCACATAGATCTCCTCACGTAGTATGTTATTTAACATTAATGGATGAGAGAGAGATATAATAGTATGTTTCTTATTAATCCATGAGATACATCCAGATCCATGATGAAAACTAAATCATAGTTGACTTCATTTCATCAAGAGATCTAGAATAGTGTATGTCAATACAATTATTTGGATCCCACATAAATTTTGAAAGATATCTAATATAAAAGTATAAGTTTGGCCTAAATAAGTTAAGTAAGTGATACTCCCATGAGATGCTTGTAGACAATTGCTTCAACGTAAGACATGAATCCTTGAATTCATAAAGCTACAAACATTTCTCCATTATCTATTGAAATATTTTTTCAATTAGAAATCTGATATTTTTTCAATACTATCTCTACATATTTCATTTGTAAGATAAAATTGTGATGCTTCTTATGCCATAAGTCCAAGCTAAGATATGATGTAGCTGATTTACAACATAATGCTCAGCATTAATGTCAAAAGAAGTATATAAAAAAAAAAATTGGATTAATTATTGTTCATTATTCTCCTTCTATTTTACTTTTATCCAAAAGTTACCGTTCTGGTAGATTTTTCCAAGGTTATTGATTTGTCATTTTCAATAATTTTACATGCTTACTTGTATGGCTTCAAAAGTTAGTAATTATTGAAAGCTAACTAGAGTGACACTATTTTTCAACTCACCATACCAATTATATGTATAATTTAAAATGTATTTGAAATTTGCAAATATTAAAAATCTTGAAAAAACACTATAACTCAAATTTGAGATATCATATGAATGAATTTTGCCCATGAAAAAATTCAATATGTGGTGCAAGAAATAAATTCAATTGGCATTTGATTCAAATCTTCAATACCCTTCTCCATGTCAAATTTTAGCTCAAGTGAGCTCCCAAGTCAAAAGTTATGACCTCTAGATATCCATGTGTCTAGATAGTAGTGAAGTATCCCTAGAACGATCATTTTGATGATTTACTTAGAAAATTATATATATTATTTACAATATTTTTTGAGCAACTTGTGATCACAAAATAATCTAAATACAAAAATGGATTGACAATCTTTATGCACCTACCTTCTTAATATATAAAAAGGCCATAGATGTTGAGTCAAGCATATTATCTTTTGTGTTATAACACACCAAATGTATCTTTGTAATTTAATAATTTCTCTTAAAAAACATTTTTGTATTTTAATATGTTTTAATCTGACATGCTATATAGATTAATTATAATTTTATTAAATTTTATTTAATCCTAGTTCACAACTATAGTATTTTTTGTTTTTAAATTATATCTTCAAGAATATGCCTTAGAAAAATAAATTTATAAGTACTACTACATAATTATATATAATCAATTTTAGTAGAGGATAAAGAAATACTCGGTTGATTCTTGCTATTCCATTTTGTATCAAATAAATATCTGATCTAGTGGATTTTTTATTAGTTAGATCATCGACTCAATCAAAAGATGAACTAACTATGAACTCAATATTCAAATGGTCAATATATTCATTATTAAATTTAATGGTTTTTAAAAATGTTCAAAGAGTTATCTAATAACTTGCTAAGTATGGTGATTGAATATGAAATATCAAGTATTTTTATGCTTAAAAATTCAAACATCCCATTGAATATGTGTATATAGTACCATTTACATGTTTTGTGCCATTTACTTCTTCTTACCATCGTCAATGAAAAAATTAACATTTTATTTTCAATAAAGTAGATGTGAATTTTATAATCATGCATATTAAACCTTTAGAATAGTTTCTTTACATACTTATTTTGAACAATTAAAGTCTTTCCATCTTTATTTTATTTTATACATTAATTAATAACACTTCCTTTTATACATTAATTAATAACAGATAATATATATTTTTAAAGATCTTTTATTTTGAATTCCTTCAATAAATTTCTTTTGGTTTCTTAAGTTAGGCTTCTAACACTTATGTTATGATTAAATCATTAAAATAAATGAAATTAAAGTAACATTCACCTTTTTATCTTTCTTTATGCATAAATTTGCATCAAAATGTAAGATGGAATACTGTTCTGTCATCAAACAAATGTATTTATAACTAGCACTTGCACCTGAAGGAGGTGCAAGGGGTTCGTTGATAGGAATATATCTGTAATTCATTTATAAATTGGATGTTTATTGTTTACCTATACTCATATACGTTTTTTTTGTAGTTGATCATTGTATAATGTAAGATTTGCAAACTGTATACTTATTTTTGAAGTGAACAATTTGAAACATTTACATATTATCTCTTTGAAACATAATAAAATAATGTATTACATAGTATGAGTTTGACTTAGAAACTATAAATTTTATTCTTGATAGCAACATTAGTACATATATTACATATATTCAAATACCATTTGCATGATTAATGTATGTCTTAGTGCATACACATCAATCTCATTTTTTTGGATCTTTTGAAACACCTTGGCCAAAAAATATGCTAATGTGGCATCATATTTGATGGTATGGTGCTAAAACCTTAGTTATAAGTAGTGAAATTTTCAAGTAAGTTGTTTAAAAAAAAATTGGAGTGATTTGAAAGCTCCATGTAAGATTGTGAGAAACACACAGGTAGGATGCTCTAATATTGGGTCCTCTCTCGTTCTTGGTTTTGCACATTCTCATTGTTAATTTACAATTATCCATGATTTATAATGTCACCATATTTCATATATTTCATGATTAGACGTCACTTCCATGCTATGCTTATCTTCCTTACCATTATATATTTATGCTTATATCATTTTTATGCCCTACAATTCAGTAATCTTTAGGATGCTTACACATTTTAATCTTATGATAAAATATCACACGATCTTAATCTATGCATTCATGTATGATTTCATTCTTATTAAAGATTTATATTATGATATAAATTTCTTCATCACATTTATTCTTTATTATGATGTGATCATAGAAACCTTGTCACGCCATTAACATTTTTACCATTATGTTATCACTTTTATGTTGAAATTTATGTATCATTCTTCTAGTGCTATCTTATTGTTTGAAATGACACTGGGGCATCATGTAACTTCTTTGTGTATATACACATACATCTTAATCCATTAGATTGTTGTTGTTATCAATATCATCGTTTGTGCGTCAATTTTTATTTCCTCCCTTACATACTTTGTATCTAACCAATTTATAGGGGTTCATATGTCACTAATGTTTCTTTATGATTATGATTGTATATAGCGTGTTGTGCTAGATAGAAGCACAACACCTTATCTAAGAAGAATTATATTATTCTATAATGATAATCTTACATAAAAAAGTTTATCAAACCTCATTATTACACTACGTGGATGAAATTTTGAAATGTACAATCATACCAGATTTACATGCACGTGAAAGTAGAGGCAAAGTTTAATGGTGAAATTAAAACAAACCCCTTTCTCATTTAGTTTCTTTCCTATGTAAATGGGAATGTCTTAGTGCATTAACATATTAACAAGTAACATACTCTGATATTAAGCTTGACTCCAAATGGTCCTAATTAATAAAGATTTTAAATTCAAATTCCAATTAACTTTCTTAAATAACACACATTTACATAACATATTGCTATACATTATAAGACGTTATTTATGTGTTATGGCATGCATACTAATCTTAAATTGAAGTCATATAATGACTTATAAAAAAGAATAGGATAGAAAATCTAACTTTTATAAAGCAAGTTTATAATACTTTAAATTCCCCAAATTATGTTCTATACTTTATGGATATATCTAGATATATATTATATTTTTTTATTTTAACATTTTCTTGAGAAACATCATTTTTTATAAAGCTAGATGAAAATTCTTCTCACATTATTATATCAATCTTGATCTTTCACATTTATATCTTTCAAATCTTAAATTCATATACAATTATTGTGAATGTATGGTCATATCTTCTATTTAGCAATTTTTATATTTTCCTCCAATTCCTTGTGTCCTTTAAATGTAATCAATTGTACAGGACATATAATATAACGATTTTGTATGATTAAATTTATAATGAAAAATTCTAACTTATGTTCCTTGTGTATAGATCATTGCATCCAATGAGATCACTATTTGTGTAGGCTCGCTCTCTCAAAGCCACGTGTCATTAGTTTCTATCTCATTTGTAGCTCGCTCTTTCTTTTCCATTTATTATATATTAGTTGGCATTGATAAGTATTTGTTCATAATTCTTAATTTTACTCACGGGATACTATATTTACTCACACCCTACTGTATTAATGAGTGGACAATGGTGAAGATGTGACGTTGATATATAATAATTCCTCGACAAAGGCTCAATATTTTCTCCTATACCTAAAATAAATAACATGAAAGATATCAGAAACGTCTAAACAACAAACTGAATATATTTTTTACTAAAGGAACAATTAGTTTTTTTCATCATTCTCTTTATAAAACTAAACTTTAATTGATTGTTTCGCCATAGGTGAAGATCTATCCCACCCAATTGCACGAGATAATATGTTGGTTAATGGCATGTCCAGCTGCCATTTTGTACATATCCTGCAACAATTGCATTCTAGGAGATGTCATCTCTTTGAGGTATTTTGTCAAACATTTCACGCACCTTTTGTATGTCTACACGTTTTGAATACATGTCTATCAGGGCATTTGCAATTATATCATCTGGGAAAAGGTTATTTTCTATTGCGCTTTGATAGATTTTTAGACCTTGTTCCCAAGCTACCATTGTTCCAAAGCTACCACTTTCCCGTAGGCTGGGAGGAATGTTAAAGGTTGTGGAGTCTGGCTTTACATATTGGATTACATTTGCTTATAAGTTTCCAAGGTCGTTTCAACAAACCCATTTTGTGCGTATCCTGCAATCATTGCAATCCATGAGACCACATTTTTTCAGGGATTTTGTTAAACAGTTCAAGTGCCTTGTGTAACCGTCCACATTTTGCGTACACGTCTATCAGGGAATTCGTCACTACAATGTATGACATATGCCCGCTTTCGATTATGATTTTATGGATGTCTATACCTTGTCCTAAACTTGCCAATTTGGCACAAACTGGGAGAATGCTGGCAAAGGTTGTCGAGTTTGGCTTTTCACCTGTCAATTGCATTTCTCTAAATACCTCCAAGGTCTAACAAACCCATTTTGTGCTTACCCTGTAATCACCGTATGATTTAATTTTGTGCCTCTGCGCTGTTCTGTCTTCACAAATCGTGGGAGGAATGCAATTGTTCACCGAGACAATATGCGTCATAACATTCTAATCAATTCCGAGTTCAAAGCGAAGTTGAGGGAATTTTTATTGAAATGCATGGTGAAGCATAAGAAGTATGAAGTGTGTGTGCACGGGGCAGTGGATAATAGAGGAAGCTAAGGTTCGAATTTCTGCGAAGTGAAGACGTGTGTGCATGGTGTCACGAAGAGTTTGTGGTTGGAGTCAAATTGCTTGGACAATGAAATTGTTGAGGAGTCTGAGTGTGAGATGCCTCCAATTTGTCCGTCTCCATGTGAGCGACAGACGATGGAATTCTTGATGAGTCTAAGATGAGTCTAAGCATGAGCAGCTACAAATCTCAAACATGATTTGTCCGTCTCTTCCTAGAAATAAAGAGGTCATTCTCAAATCTCGACAAAGTGAATAGAAACAATGACATTGTTGAGGAATCTGTGCAGTATTTGCGTGGGGGCTGCTCCTGCCCACCGTACTACCCCCTCTTGAAAATTTCCCGCTCTCCAGAAGATGCTACGATTACCATCCATTTCGTCATTGTTGCTCCATTTTGGGAGAAATTGTGTTGGAAATATGCAAGGGGTGGTGGAAGATCTGTACATGGATTCTCCCCGTCCATGCCGCCGCTCAGAGTCTTCACGATCCCGCCATGGAAACCCCCAAAAGTTCCTTGTGTAAATTGCATGGAGAAACAATGGTTCAGGGTTCGAGTCTACATCATGGTCGATCCGTACGCTATTTCTTCATGAAAATAAAATAAATACGGAGGCTGGGCCCCACACTCGTCAATAAGTTATTGCGTCCAGGTTTTCATTCATTTCGATTTCCCTTGACTGGAATGATTAGACAATTGAAAACCGACGAACTATTTACCACTTGTATCCGCAGCGTCAGAAGGTATTACGTGAAACCTCACATAATATAGCCTATGGGCTAATAAATAGAAGAAAATATATAATATATATATATTGAAATCAATAATTTATTTTCAAAAACAATATATATTTTTTATTTACAATTCAAACTATAGAATATAAGAAAATATTATTCAATACAAATACTTAAAGTATTATAAATACTTTATTAAAAGTAATAAGAGATTATTAAAATTAATTTTAATAATTTAAATTTTTTTTAAAGGTATAATTAAGAAATTTTAAAACATATTAGTGATCTTAATCTCTTGGCTATTGACTATTGACTTTATATATATAATTTAACAATTATTAATAATGACAAAATAAGGCACGCAAACATTTTAATGATCTCTATATAATTTTATATCTCTTGTGTGATAAAGATTGATGACCTAAACTATTTGTATATAGAACAAGTACCACGTAGTGGCGTGCACTTGCCGTAATTAATTATAATTATAAATTTAATTCTAATTTTATTATAAATATTAATAAAAATAAATATATGTAATGACTAACACTTATTATATAATTATAGTTATATATATATTGAAAATAAAAATAAATTAGAATAATAATATTAATAGTCTTTTCAATTAATTTTTTCATATAT
>MU227169.1:2288548-2319445 GCA_018584345.1 Thuja plicata
AAACAAGTGCCACGTAGTGGCCTACACTTGCCGTAATTAATTATAATTATAAATTTAATTCTAATTTTATTATAAATATTAATAAAAATAAATATATGTAATGACTAACACTTATTATATAATTATAATTATATATATATTGAAAATAAAAATAAATTGCAATAATAATATTAATAGTCTTTTCAATTAATTTTTTCATATATTTGTATATATATATAATTTTAATTTTAATTTTATTATTAATATTAATTTTATTTTAATTAATAATTATTTAAAAAATAAAATTATTATAGATTAAAAATTAAATGATATAGTACTTTTATATTATATATTATAGAATAATATATTATATATTAGAAATTATAATAATTATTTATAACATTTATATATATTAAAAATATAATACATTTTATATTTTAGAATATATAATAATTATATATTATAATATTGTTAAAATATATTATAATTAAAATTTGTAAACAATAAAATATAATAATAAAATATTAAATAGAGTATCTCATAAAAATATATGTAAATTAAAAAACTAATTTCAAAATAAATTAAATGATAGATGAATTATATATTATAAATTATGGTTAAAAACTTTGTGAAAAACAAATTTGGTGAAGCTCCGAAAAAAGGGGGGCTATAAGACCAAATCAATTAAACCAATCATAAAGCAGATAAGTAATTTATATCATAAATAAATATTTAAACATTAGAAGTATTCTAATAGAAAAAAATAGTGACTTAGGATTGGTTCATTCGCGCAAAACTAATTCACAAATGGTGCACAACCGAATGCAATAGTATATTGCCTACGACAAGTACAATAATATTAATTCATAAGATAAGATTAACTTCTATAAATTGTTTGACCTTAAATTATAATGCTGAATTGTATAATATAACTCAAAATACATTTTAAAATTCAAATTTTTTTAATCAATTTTATATGTCTTAACGATAGATTAGAAAGTGTGATTTGAAATTATATTGCCTTCATCATTTTGATGATAGATTATGAAGTGTTATTAAAAAATATATTATTTACCTTATCATAATCATAGATCATTGAGAATAATCTAAAATTGATACAAAAATATTGCTTTTCTTATTTTATTTTTCATTCATTCAAACAATAAATCATATCGTATGATCCAAAACCATATTATTTCCTCCATTCTACACTATAATCCAAAATCATATTAATTTCCTACTCTCAATAATAGATCGCAATATACAATCCAAAATATTAATAAAAAAATTAACATTATGCATTCACTGAACAAACTTCTACTTACTATTTATATCATATATTTACTATATTATAAAATTATATCCCAAACAGAAGTACCGTCGTTCATGCTTAGACAGAAAGCTACATTTAGCATAGACATTGCACCTAATGGCGCCACTTATTTCCTTACATATAACTATATATTAGACATCTAGCTTTTGGATGCTTCCATTTAGTGGCGAGTGGCATTTTTGGATACTTTGACAAAAGCAGTTCTGCTGCTCCTTGCACGCCCGTCTCTCAGAGGCAACGACTTCTTCCAGCAGTTTCCCGTCCCATCCAGCGTGGCGTAGATTACCACTGTACAGAAGCAATCGTCCAGACATGACTGCTTACACGTGGCTTCACTGATAGAAGTTGTGGTTTCATAATCATTAAAGGGCCAATCTACGTGGCCTTCGTCCACCATTTCCGAGCTGCTTGCACTGCACTTGCTCATCTTCTGCGGGGGGTTTTGGAAACATCCCTTTGATGGGTCCTTTTTATCGCTGAACTCGAACCCCGCTGGACAACTGCAACGACCTGATTCGCCCACCACTTTACATATCCCATTCAGACCACACTCTCCATAACTCTCGCATCTCTCTCCCCTCACAAACACCACGCAGAACACCACACAAATGAAAAAGAGCAGAGAAGCAGTATTAGCCGCCATATCCACACAATTATAATGCCTCCTGCTCAGCGAGAGTTAAATGTATCCCAGTATAACACGCTTCTTTTATAGGGAGAGCATATAGTCAACGGAAGAGCGGTGGTCAAAGGTAGTCCCTACTGTAATTTGTCGTCATGCTGACTATTATGCATGGCAGCCTTTGGTCAACAGACTTGGTTCCAAGTAAACATCGCAGCCGCCTTTTACTGAGTGTCGTTTACACAGTGAATGAGTAGGCCTGCTCTAGACATGATGTGATTTGCTAAACCACAGCAAATACACGTTGAGGAAGTTTGTTGAGATAACGTGAGATCGTAGAAAACTAAAGTAGATGATGTAGGGCATCATCTCGAAGGCCACATGATCAAATTGACTTCTTTGAGGTATATAAATGCTTTACGAAGTCGCCTTAACATCTTTGTCATTAAACTCCAATAGAACAACGATTGGCTGTTATACTTCACGTCTTCTCATACTTTGTTATTAAAATCCATCTTAGCAACTGCTCGAGGTAATGGTTTTTCTTGGTCAGCGTTAACATGTATAGCCGACATTGATCAAGCTTAATTGTTCGAGTTTATTTATGCATGTTCAATAATGAAATCGATGAGTAGTTTTTACAATGAGTTTTTCAGTTTTATAGGAAATCTATTGATTTCATAAGTGGTATCTAGCCATAATTTTGTAAATGATAGGAAGATTTTTTAAATCAAATCATTATTTTATGTCACAATTACACTACATTATGAAAACAATTTAAGTATTTCAAATTTTACATTTTTCTATTAGATTGAGTTATCTTTCATTGTAATTTGAAGGAGTAGAAATATTGTAAATATAATTCTAAGATATAGCAGTTTCTAGTTTAAATTTGTTTGTAAGATTTTACCATTATGTTTCAGATCACACTGTGATCCATCATTGGGATGAAGAGAGAAACTACTATATCTTGATATCATAGATTGTGAAAATCTCTTATCATTGATAATTTTAATTGATTTATAAATTAATTATAATAACTGAATCAAATAATTTTCTACAGTCTTTTGTTTCATAAATTGTCATAAGATTTTCCTAGGTATTACTAAAATGAAAATCTCAATGTCATTATGATCAATCATCAACATTTGTCATATCTTTCATCTAACCTTTCATTTTATCTAACCTTTCATTTGCACACCTCCAATAAATTCATAGTAGTCAAAAATAGAAATTTATAATAATAGTCTATTCATTGTATTTCCCCATTTAATTTTGTTGCAACATTTTTTAATCAGAATATAATATTGATTATGTTTTAATCTTTTTATAATTTTAATATAAAACAATATATAATGAAGCAATAAAATAAATCATTATAATATTATAAAACACCATTTGTATTAGAAAGAAACTAAGATAAGCTAGATTAGTAAGTAGGAAACTAAGATAAGCTAGATTAGTAAGTAGGGCAATGATTTTCAAATATTTTTTACTTACAAAATAAATTTTCTATAAATGTTGCTAAAAAAGGTAGGGAAATAATTAAAAAAAATCAACCTTCTTGTTTAACCTTGCTTGTATGTTGAAAATCTCAACCAAGTAACATGGAAATGTTACGTGAAGAAACAGAAACAAGTCATTAGAGACACTAAAGAAAATAGAACAAATAGTTACATAATTTATTTTAAAAATTAAGGTACTATTTAGAGCTTTAATAAAGTTCAACGATTCCCTATAAGTATAAACATACAATCTGATATAATAGTTATGTGAAGTTGATTGAAAACACAGTAAAGATTGTTGACACGTGTACAAGGTTGGAGTTAGTATATTAGATCATTATTTATTCATTAGATAAGATTATATAATAATAAATAGATTAACATGTAAGATACTACTTTATTTGTTATTATTTAATCCAATCTAAGGTATAAAACCTCTATTGAATGGCAGTTATATTCCAGGCCTGCCTAATAATATATCTGGATACTTTGACTAAAGCTGTGCTGTTGATGTTTGCACGGCCATCTCTGACAGCCACAGCCAACAACTTCCTCTAATAATATCCCAAAAGCAGTCGTCTATGGCAGTCGGTGGTCAAATACAAATGTAGACATGACGTGATTTCCGCAAACACAGCTGGACAAATTTACTCGAGAACAGTTAAATTAGCGGTAGCATGCACCGCGAGACATAAAAATGTATTCGAGTCTGCCAGACCTCTTTTGTAGAAAAATCTCATTAAAGCAATGGGCTGCGGTCAACTGAGTGGGTCCCACATAAAAAGATTAGACTTCCTTTTACCCAGCGTCAATTAGCAGAAATGATGGGATATGGTGGATGCCTCATCTACTACACTACACAACAAATATACTCTCACGAAGCTGGGTAAGCTTCGAATGCTTGGATAAGGACAGCTAAGGATTAAATATGGTAGAGAACATGTAAGGTCGTTTAAAAATTTAATTCTACAAAGGAAAAATGCAAATTCATTCTACGTGATTTTTCAATGCTATAACCATAACACTGCAAATCTACTTTTATGTGTTTATCATATAAAATCATCTCTCTTGCAAGAGATATCTATGATTATATATATTATCTAATTAAGAATTCATTAATTACGTTATAGGCGTTTTCATTTTGGAAAGCTCCGGCCTACTTTGCACATCTAATGATTGCAGCTATTGCTTAGGGCAATGACTGCCATTCAAATAATCTTGGCTGTCAAGGCACTTTACACGTCAGCAGTAGTGACGGTGGAGGAACAGGGAAATGCGGAGGGAGCAGCGCCTTTCCCTACTGTGCAAGCAAAATACCATAGGAAGAAAACACCCGCCGGTTGCATAAATATATTCTGTGCATTTAAAACATTTATATTATCTGCGATTTCAAAGTAACCGTGGGCGGCAACAGCTGAAGCAATCACGAGTTAATCTGAATCTGGCGGTTGGAGTTTTTCTTAAAAATTCAGACCTCTCAACGCTTAATTTAATTATGAGCGCAGGTTGCGGATCTATATGATAAGGGTTTCATTGAAGAAATTAAACCTTGTTAAAACTGCGATACCATTTTTAGGAATGACATTACATATAAATAATATCATTTTTTATTATAAAATGCCTTAAAATTTTGCTCTATTTACAAATTTTACTCTAAAGTAATTTTTCAATAATAACAATATAAATATACTATTAAAATTTATTGTAGTTTACAACACTTTAAAATTTTGATTTGATTGGTGTGTATGTATGGCATGCAAAATGGCATAGCTGGTCTCGGGTGTGGTGGGGGCCGGACCTAGTTTCATTTTTTATTGGTTTTTGTGATTTTTTTTTTAAATTACATTTAATTTAAAAATGGACGACAAATGGGCGGGCAACGTAGGCTAGGGAAAAAACAAATAGGCAGATAGAGATAGATCAAGAGGTAAAGATAGAAAGAGGTCTAAGGAGATACAAAGGGAGACATAGAGAGGGAGAGATAGAAAGGAAGAGTTATCAATTCATTATAAGGAGATCTAGAGAGGATGAGAAGGAGTGACAAACAAAGGTACAAATATTTAAATGACCTTTCCATAACTCTACAGCGTTCCCATTGCACACTAAGGTGCGATTACTAATCTATATAAATTTTAGAATTGATTAAATTCAATTAAAAGCTTTCGGAATTGGACATAAAAATCTAAGAACGTGAAAATTTTGAAAAGATTAAAAAACTATGTGAAAATTGACCATTGAAAAAGATCCAAAAGTAATCGTGAAAGATAGAATACTTCGGAATTCCATTTGGAAAGAATGAAGTGAGGCACTACCAGTAATTCACCTCGATAAGAAGCTGGTCGTTTTTTTTCCTGTCAAAGCTACCACCACATAATGCAAAAGAAATAACATTGTATGCTAAGCACAACCCACCATAAGAGGGAAAAGGTGAACAGAAAAAGAGTTGCCAACTTTGAAGATATCGGCCGCTATTGTGAAGAAGGTGATTGAAGGTCAAGCAATATGGCCAATCAAAAGAAGAGAAATCCCTAGCAAACCCAACAAAACAAGATGCGAGTAAAAGAATAGAAAAAACAAGAAAATCCATAGAAAATTAAATGGAGACCACTGAAAAAGGCTACTACAAATCAATATTAATCACCTAGAAATGAAAGTGAAGCCACATAAAAAAGTGTAAATCGTTAAGTTTGTTGTGGGCTGCCAGTTGAAGCTATCAAAAGGACATTGCTAGTCAAATATAATGTTTGCAGCCGAAGCCACTGTTTGAAAATAAAAGAGTTTGAAGACAATTGCAACTTTTTTAGATCACGATATCGATCAT
The DNA here is from genome assembly GCA_018584345.1 of Thuja plicata. Classification (NCBI taxonomy): domain Eukaryota; kingdom Viridiplantae; phylum Streptophyta; class Pinopsida; order Cupressales; family Cupressaceae; genus Thuja; species Thuja plicata. Next base: position 2,294,809 of record MU227169.1, read on the forward strand.
ACGGTTAGTGCTTGACAAGTAAAGGCCCAAGAAATTGTTATGGGGAGAAATCACATGTTAGAACTTGACAAGTAAAGGCATTTAGATCACGAGATCGATTATATAGCTGTGTGTAGAGGTGGAAACATTAAAATAGGGATTTGACTACAACAAATGCATAGAAATTGGAGAAGTTGTCTAGTAAAGATTCTGTTGTTTTTGGTGTTTTCTTTCCTCTTTCTGTCATTTCATAGCTTAGCTTCATTTAAATGCATTCCATTTGCTCAACTTTCTTAGCGACCTGCACTCTCATTCCATTTTTAAATTATAATATACTCTTCTTGAACAGGAACTGCTTGAACTACAAATTTTGTTTTACTTTCATGAATTTCAAAGGCAATTTTTCTTACAGTTTTGTTACAGATTTTCATTGCACTCAAAAGTTGCAGAAAGGTGTTTCTATTAAGGCTTTCGTGAACATTGCAAACTCGAGGGTTTTCTTTTACATGCAGATTGGGGACAGGTAAGTCGATAGGATCATGATAGAGTTGGAAACCAAAAACACCCCTAAAACGACTCAGAATTTTTGAGCCCTATGTACTTGTGAGAAAGGCCCTAAACGGTCTAGTACGCCCCTGCATTTTAGATCAGTCTATTCACGTCCTTTTAGATTCAAAGTGTGAATGAATTTACGGAGATCCAAGCCCAACAAGATTTTCTAGTGCACACCACTATACCATTATTTGAGTTTTGTAATTGGGTGTAGATATCCCCCTTCTCCCGAAATTGTTAACTTCTGTTGAATGAAGTTATGAATATCCTGAACTGAAATTAAATTTCATATATATGCAGAACCAAAATAGATCATAAGCGTGATTCTTTTTAATTTATCTCACAAAGTGAAACAAGCTGGATGCATTTTTATTTTGGAATTTCTTTATAATGTCTCTATTAACATATTTTCTACCGTCATTTTCAAGGAAAGGAAGATAAAATCTAGAATTGGAGTACTACAATATTCAAAACAAGTCTAGCTGATGGCGATGAAGATGATAGTGAGGACTCGAACTGTAGCAGCAGCAAGGCGATCTTTCCCCAGTGAAAGCAATGGAGATGAAGACTGTTAGCCCCTTTGTCGTTTGTCCTTGATGACAATGCTTATGACATGGCAGTTGGGTAATGATTTGGCATTCGAATTGTTTTGTGGGGCCAAATTAACATAATATGCCTGAATCTGTGGGCCGACAGCTAATCGAATTGTTTGACTTGAGTTTGGTTTAATCATGGTAAACCGACATAATCATTTTGTGTATGGTAAGCGGACATCAAAACATTTTGTTTTGCTTTATGGATCTCAAAAATATATACATTATAGTCTATGGTGTTATGAAGGAAGATAGAGCAAAAAGATTAATCATTTTCTCATTTGCTTCGAGTAGTCTCTAACCCTAATTCAGAGCCGCCGCCATGGTTACTGTGTTTGCTGTCACAACAGACTTGATGCTTGGTTTGCAGTTTTGATTTTTTGAATATGATGATCTACATGCTAGAACGATTCAAATGGTATTATTTTTGGGTTGGTTCCTTCTCAGATTTTTGGTTCTTCCAGGTACATGTGTTTTTTTTGTTCTTCCAGGTACATATGTTCTTTGTTATTTGTTTAAAGGCTCTACTTTGAATAAGGTTATCTTTCATCTTGGTTTGGAAAATGGAACGATTGAAACAGGTTTATATAAGTTTTCATCAGAAAATATTTGTTGATAGCTTTGGTTTGTTCTTGCTGTCAACATGCGAAAATGTTGAAGGCTTTGAAAGCACATTTTGTTCTATTATTTATAATCGGAGTGTGGACGATGGCAGATTATTTCAGTTACAATTGGTTATTAGTTATTCCTCATTCCGTTGTGCTCATTTCCTGAAACCTGACTTGGGTTTGTGTACCTTAAAAAAACTGAAAATAACTGTGTATGTTTTGATATATGGTGTAGAATAGAAAAGAAATGTGTGGGAAATTGAATAGAGATCTCTTTTTGTGAATACATTGAATATCAGTATTGTTATTGTAATAAAGATTTGTTGCCATATAACTGCAAAAAGAAAAAGGTGTAGTTATATGTTAACAAGTTCTCTTAAACAGAGCATTGGATTAGATCAGGGGTTGGTGCTCCTTGCAGTGGTTGCTGCTAAACAGATGTATTGAGTTGGTGCTCAGTTTGATTTAATGAAATTGCAGTTTGGAGTAGTTTTTATGCCTGGGGCTTTTCCACTCGTCAAAATATGGTGTCACTTTGTAAATGTCTTGTTTATCATGTTTAAGTTCTTGCTCTGATACTTTTTACAAATCTCAGCCATTGTTACATCAGTACTATCTGTTGTTTTGAGCAAGTTTTTTGGTATTGTCAACAAAGTATAATAAGGACTTTCACATACATAATGAATGATTCTGCAAAATACTTTGCTTAAATTGGATTTATATGTTGGTTTTTTTTCTATTATTTCATCTAGATAGAAGTTTCTCATTGAAGGTTCTCGTTAACGTCACATTCTTGTCAAATTTTCATACACTTTGATTCACCCCACCCTCTCAAAGTGTCATCACTTCCAACAAAGACATCAGCCATGAGGCTATTTTTTTAGTTTTTAACTTCTGCTCCACCAATATCTAAGCTAGATGCTTGCTTGTGATATTGTGAGACCTTAGTAACGGGAAGATATTTCAAACATGGTCATGGACTTCAATTTTATGAGAGTTTCTAATATACATAGATTAACTATTATTATATATAAAATACAATATTAATTTATAATATACAATAGATAATTTGAAAAGGATATACCTTGACATACTTTATATGTATGTATCTATGTATGTATGTATGTATATGTATATACGTATATACATACATCTACATACATATAGTTAATAGATGTATCTTAATAATACATATATAATCTTACTTCATCTGATTTGAAACTTAAAAAATAAGAATTATATTCAAGTTATTTGCCTCCTCTACATCTTCATAAACACAACATCAAGAAGTTGGAGGGTATAACCATAGACCATTGTTATTTAGAATATGTTATAATTGTTGTTTAACATAAAATAATCATAACAATTAGAATTAAATTATTTTAAAAATGAATGATAAACATCCTTATTAAAATATTAGACTCATAAGAAAACTCACAAACTTTTCTATTCTCATAAAAAAACACATACTATCTTATCAAAAGTATTCATCAATTTCATCAATGAGCATAAGATGCATGCGTGCAAGATGTATTTTTCTTTTATATAATGCATAAACTAACTTGATCAATTATGAGTTAGTTTGCTTGTAAGATATGATACAATTGGCAATATTGTTAATATCTACCATAAAAAATATCATCTTGAAAATAGATCATAGACTGTAATCTAAAACATTAATGCAAAAACTATGACACAACCAAATCCAAAAATAATTATAATCAACAATATAAATTATAGAAATCTAACACCATTAAAATCATTGTTGAAGAATCATTAAATGTAGAGATTTTTCGTAATGTTTGATTTGCAAATAACAAATCTATTGAACTCATAAAAGCATTAGATGTCTCCAAAACATGACGAAAAATTCAAGCTAGAGAAGTGAATTTGATTCAATGTTCTTCTAGACGACATGCAATTTCTCTCCCTAAAATTTTTATTTTCAACAATCCCCGTGTTCTTCTAGAAAGGGCAGGTCGTTGACCGTGCAAATGGCGGCTGCGGTGTTTATGTGGGACGAAGTCTGTCGACTACCGACTCCCATAGTCACGGAACGTTAAACTCTTCCCTTCATTGCAACTCACCGCCTATTCAACTTCTCACGTTGACTTTAACCCACTACTTCCATACATTTTCCCTATAAAAGAGGCTTATGAGACCCGGATAGATTAACTCTTGCTGAACCGTGGCCAATATAATTGTGTGGGTATGGCTGCAAAAACTACTGTTTCTGCTTCTTTTCTCTTTTTCATTTGTGTGGTGTTCTGCGTGGTGTTTGTGGGGGGAGAGAGGTGTGAGAGTTATGGAGAGTGTGGTCTGAATGGGATATGTAAAGTGGTGGGCAAATCAGGCCGTTGCAGTTGTCCAGCGGGGTTCGAGTTTAGAGATAAGAAGGACACGTCAAAGGGATGTTTTCAAAACCCGCCGCAGAAGATGAGCAAGTGCAGTGCAAGCAGCGCAAAAATGGTGGATGAAGGCCACGTAGATTGGCCATTTAATGATTATGAAACCACAACTTCTATCAGTGAAGCTGCGTGCAAACAGTCATGCCTCGACGATTGCTTTTGTACAGTGGTTATCTACGCCACTCTGGACGGAACAGGTAACTGTTGGAAGAAGTCGCTGCCTCTGAGAGACGGGCGTGCAAGGAGCAGCAGAACTGCTTTTGTCAAACTATCCAAAAATGCCACTCGCCACTAAATGGAAGCATCCACGTCTTATTTGAAATAAGTGGCACCATTAGGTGTAATGTTTATGTTAAATGTTTATTTCTGTCAAGCAAGAAGAGAACACTTTTGTTTGGGTTAATTAAATAATATATTAAATGTATGATATAGTTTATTATAATAAATAAACAAAAATAAATTGTTTAGTAAATATTGTGTTATTTTTATTATTATTTGGGATAATATTATATGGCTTGTTTTAATGATGAGGAAATTAATATTGTTTTTAGATTGCCTTCTATGATCTATCAAATGAGGAAAATTATATACTTTTAGATCTATTTCATGATCTATTATTAATGAAAAAATAGAAAGAGGGAAATAATGTTTTTTTAATCAATATTTAGGATCAAAGTCAATGACTTATTGTTAGTAAAAGAGAAACAATATATTTGTGGATGATATTCCATGATCTATCATTACAATGATGAAAGTAATATAGTTTAGATTACACTTCTTTATCCATTATTCAAATGGTAAAAATAGAATAGAATAATAGAATTTCAACATTACAGTTTCAGTTTATGCTTTTTAATCTGTCATTTGAAAGAAAAATTCATATAATTTGAATTTGAATTCAGAAGAAAGGTATTACTTATAATATAAAGCTTGTAGTGCTTTTTCCTTTTAATAATAGATTTCCCTTCATCATCTATTTAAAGTTTGGTGATATGAATTATGGAGCTTCTTAAAAGCCTTAATCAATAGAAATCAACATTTGGAGTTTTAACGTGATTGTCAATAAGATATTGAATAAATTTTAAGAGTGACATTAGATTTTACTAAATCATATGATTAAAATTTATATTCAAAAACTTATCTCCTAACCACAACCCATTTTTTACTTTATAATTTTATGAATCAACAAATGGACATGCTATAATATTAGGTCTAGAATTTGTAAAACATAAGTTTAGAGAATCAATTCTTATCACGTAAGGGAAAATATAAATTGAGAAATGAAATATTTTTAGGAATTTTTTTTGTCACACTCAATGATCCATCGATAAGAAAAGAACGAAATATATTTTTCAATCACGCTCCATGATTTATCATCAAAGTTATAGAAAAAATGTATTTTTATACAACACTCCTTAATCCATCACTAATATGGGTAAAATAGATTAAGGAAAACAAAATTCGACCTCAATTTTTTTAGTTTAGTTTTAGCAATCATATTTTTGTTGACTAATAACTTATTTTAGTGCAAAAATTCCACAACAAATTTATTCTTTTCATGTTTTCTTGGAATTAGATCATTAAAATAATGTACAAAAGTTTCTTGTTTTGATTAGATAAGCATGGGAAAGGGCCCATCAATGCAAAAAAAGTAAAACCACCAAATGGTGAGAGAAACAATCCTCACAAGGGATGAGACTAACATAACCAAGATCTTTTTCAAAGGACTTAAGACATATTTTGGTTTCTTGAAGGGGAAAAATACTAGGCTTATAATTTTTTATTAATTTCATGGCACTAATATTCTTCTTGTGAAGATTGTCAAATACTTTGATACTCTATGATTTAATAATCATTTTTGGGACCTTCTATAGCTCAACTACTTTATAGTGCTTTGAATCACATCATCGATCTCTCTAGTATTTGAAAAAGTATGTTCATCCTAAAAAAAAGTACCCTTAGTTGGGGACTTAAAGCATGTTATCCTTAAGCAAGAAGAGAACACTTTTGTTTGGGTTAATTAAATAATATATTAAATGTATGATATAGTTTATTATAATAAATAAACAAAAATAAATTGTTTAGTAAATATTGTGTTATTTTTATTATTATTTGGGATAATATTATATGGCTTATTTTAATGATGCGAAAATTAAAATTGTTTTTAGATTGCCTTCTATGATCTATCAAATGAAGAAAATCATATACTTTTAGATCTATTTCATGATCTACTATTAGAATGAAAACATAGAATGATGGAAATAATTATTTTTTAAAATCAATGTTTAGGGTCAAAGTCAATGATTTATTGTTAGTAAAAGAGAAACAATATATTTGTGGATGATATTCCATGTTCTATCATTACAATGATGAAAGTAATATAATTTAGATTACACTTCTTTATCCATTATTAAAATGGTAAAAATAGAATAGACTAATAGAATTTTAACATTATAGTTTCAGGTTATGCTTTTCAATCTGTCATTTGAAAGAAAAATTGATATAATTTGAATTTGAATTCAGAAGCAAGCTAATACTTATAATATAAAGCTTGTAGTACTTTTTCCTTTTAATAATAGATTTCCCTTCATCATCTATTTAAAGTTTGGTGATATGAATTATGGAGCTTCTTAAAAGCCTTAATCAATAGAAATCAACATTTGGAGTTTTAATGTGATTGTCAATAAGGTATTGAATAAATTTTAAGAGTGGCATTAGATTTTACTAAATCGTATGATTAAAATTTATAATCAACAACTTATCTCCTAACAACAACCCATTTTTTACTTTATAATTTTTTAAATTAAATGTCGATGCAATTTGGTCAACAAATGGGCATGCTATAATATTAGGTCTAGGAATTTGTAAAACATAAGTTTAGAGAATCAATTCTTATCATGTCAAGGAAAATATAAATTGAGGAACGAAATATTTTTAGGAAATTGTTTTTTTTGTCATACTCAATGATCCATCGATAAGAAAAGAAAGAAATATATTTGTGGATCACTCTCCACGATTTATCATCAAAGTAATAGAAAAAATATATTTTTATATAAATCTCCTTAATCCATCACTATATGGGTAAAATAGATTAAGGAAAACAAAATTTGACCTCAATTTTTTTTGTTTAGTTTTTGCAATCTTTTTTTTTTACTAATAACTTATTTTAGTGCAAAAATTCCACTACAAATTTATTCTTTTCATGTATTATTGGAATTGGATCATTAAAAATAATGCACACAAGTCTTTCTTGTTTTGATTAGATAAGCACGGGAAAGGGCCCATAAAGGAAAAAGAGTAAAACCACCAAATGGTGAGAGAAACAAGCCTCACAAGGGATCAGACTAACATAACCAAGAACTTTTTCAAAGGACCCAAGATATATTTTTGTCTCTTGAAGGAGAAAAATACGAGGCTTATAATTTTTTATTAATTTAATGACACTAATATTCTTCTTGTGAAGATTGTCCAATCCTTTGATATTCTATGATTTAATAATCATTTTTGGGACCTTCTATAGCTCAACTACTTTATAGTGCTTTGAATCACATCATTGATGTCTCTAGTATTTTCAAAAGTATGTTCATCCTAAAAAAGTACCCTTAGTTGGGGGCTTAAAGCATGTTATCCTTAATCATGAATCTATTTTTCACCTAGCAATTGGGAGGGGGGTCGTTAAAAGGTGTGCATTCTTGTCTCCTTTCCTCTTTGTCTCAAAGATGTTATCTTTATTCAAGAAATCCTTTTCAAGGTAGACATCTTGTAGACAAGATTTCTTTCTTTTAAGGGTGTGATCTCGCTTGCGGATATCCTTTCACAATTATCTATTCCTTGGCTACCTTTGCTAAGGTCATGGTATACATTGTTTTTGTAAAGATATCTCCCTGTTGTCAAAAGTAGGTATCCTTGTTTCTCTTTTTTCCTTATGATTCCACCATAGTCCTATGTCACCATCATAAGGAGGGGGACGTACATGCGGCTTCCTTGTACATTATGCAGCCTTATTGATCGCTATGAAGAATATGCTATCCTTAGGACTAATCACTTTTATTGGTCGTTATACTGACTATTTTTATTAATCATTAGACTGATCATTTTTCATAGATCCATACATAGACTATTCTTTTTTTGAGATTGATGCCTTAAGCTTCCCCATGTACAAATTTTTTTTAATATGCTTGTGCACAAATTTCATAAGCTACTCCATGCGCAAGTTTCATAAGTTGCTTCGTGCAAAAAATTCATAAGCCACCCTATGTACAAAAACTTTGTAATCCACTCTGTGTGCAAATTTCAGAAGCTTTTCCATGCGCAAATTTCATAAACTTCTCTATGTGCAAATTTAATAAGCTACTCCATGTGTAAAATTTCATAAGTTGCCCTTGCACAAATTTTTCAATGTAGAATTGACTAGCATAACATAGATTGCTAGACCATCAATTATCCTTCTCTCTCTTTGGGATGAATAGAACTAGCCTAATATAGCTTGTTACCCTTTCTAATCCTTCCTCCTCTTTTCTCCCATGGATCACCTATCATAATACAACTTGATAGACTATTGGATCTATGGTCTCTCTCTTTCTTTCCATGCTCTTATATATTTTCTAGTAGGTTAGATCATGGAGTGTAGTCCTTGGCATATGCTCTTGTCATTTTCATGTCACCATATATGATCTTGTAATTTAGCTTTTTGAATATGATGCTAGTGGTTAGGATATTTTCTCGATCGAGGTCTCTTCAACTAGTTCATTTGGTGTTTTATTTTTAGTACTAACCCGTTTTGTTTGTGTTTCTTTTGTCCTTTGTTATATTTTTGTTTTTTTTCTCTTTTTTTTGACCTGTGCGTGGTTGTTTGAGTTGAAATCCTTTGTTTGGGGGCTTGCGTCCTTAAACATAGTGATGTCTTATCTCCTTGTAGTTTTCCCATGATCATGTCTCTCTCATTTCTCTCTCTCTCTTCTCTCTTCTTTCATTTACCATGAGCATGAGGTTGTCTCATAATCCCACTAAAGTGGGGGATAAATGTACCATCATAAATTGTAAGCACCTAATTAGTGTATACAATTTCATGATTTTTAAGCATCCACCTTAATGTGTTTTCATAGTATGACTTCATATGTCGCTAAATGGACACCTAAAATTTAAATAAAAGTGCTCGATCAATACAAAAAAAAATTAATATTGAGGTAAGCCCCTATTTCTAAGTGTGCTCCTCTATTATTTCTCTAGTCCAATCATTTATTTCATCATATAGGCCAGGTATATTAATATTTGTTGCCTTCATATTTTGTCCAAACCTCAAAATCAGTTGTGTCTTTTAATACAACATACCTTGATTATCTAGGATTTGTGGTTCTAATTTGAGTCATGATTGGACGGAACATAAATCCTAGGGAATTGTGTTCTTGGGAACATAATACCTAGGGCATTGTTCTCCCAAAGTTTTGGGTTGAAATTGGAACTGGGGCCCCATCTTGGCAGTGAGGTATTTGGATTTATAGTTGGTCCTCCTGAGTTTCAACCCCCTAGATGTTGTGAGAGGTATATAAACACCCTATCTCTCCTTATTTTTGCATCCACTATTCTCCATTAGCATCCATATCCATTATCAAGCAATCAAGTTTGACCAATCAACGCAAGCATCCAAGAACTCAAGATCCACACATATTCTCAAGTGTTCAAGGTGTTCTTACCCATGGATCAAGATTATTTCCCTCCTTTAAGGTCAAGTAAAAGATTTTTCTATCAAGGAAGGAGATAAACATACCTTTACATTCATGAAAGCCTTCTTCTTAATCAAGCATTGTGGTGAACTACAACATCTAAACACAAGGTTTTTCTCTCATGATTTCATTTTTGGTTTTTATATTAACTTAAAGCTATTGCATCAACATATTTGATCACATCTAAAGAAGAATTTGTATTGCCAAGGTATAACATACTTCATTGTTCAGATCTAGCCTCTGCTATATGACAGCATGCTCTCATTTACTTTGTTTTATTTTAAGGTTGATTTCAAACAAGGGGTTTGACCAAAGAAAACCCCCCTATCCAACCTTATTTTTCATCTTTTTGTATGTAGGAATAGGTAGCGGGGCTATCAGGACTTAATTCGGAAAGAGTGGGATTTGATGGAAAGATTGCAACTGGTTTTAGGAAAATTTATTGGAAACACATCGCCTTGAGCTATCTAATCTTGGGAATAGATGCCCAAGGTGTTATGTATGATGCAAATCCTCTCCAAATTTGGACTACAGGATGGTACAGTTTTTGGTTTCTATTTCATCTCATTATAGTTGTATGTTAGTTTTATGTTGGTCTTTATTTTCCATAACTTTCTACATTTTCTTATTCAACCTCCTACTTTGCATCAACATATCATTTCCCCTTATATCTGACACCCCCATTTCATTATTGTGAAGGATCATTGACTTATTTAGTGCTTAAGTCCCACTTGAGCCATTGGGTCATCTTCCTTTTGAATGTGCATTAGGGAAAGGAGGAGCAATCTACCTTTCTAACCCTTCTTTACCATATAAATTTCAAATAATCTTTCTTACTAGATTTCAAAGCCTCTTTCTTTAGAAAAAGTTCCCAAGTTTGCTAAAAACTCCTTCATCAATTCATATTTTTAATTCATCATATAGGGATCCTTCAAAATCCTCCTAACTAAAATTAGAAAAAGCTTCTACAACACTTTATACGGGGCTCTTTCAAAAGACACAAGAATTTTCACTCAATTTTTTAGGATTTTTACTTCCGCACTTTTGGGCCTAGAGAGTTTGGATTGCTGCCACTCAATGATAAGTGCTACATCTTTGTGAAAAATAGGTTTTTTATAGCCTCTATATAAATGAACCCTAAAACATTCTATTTTTAAATTATATTACTTATATATAGTTAAGAAGCTTACCTAGAAGGGGATTGGTTTCAAACACTTCTCACCATGAAGGATATAGTGCACATCAAGGGCACCTTTCTAGCCAAAATTATATGGAGGAATCAACATGATGTTATCCTTGGATTATTTGGAATGAGTTTTTTAGGGATGACATCTCCCTTAACTTAAAAATTGTCTTGTGGTCTCCTCTTTGGCAAGTCCAGGTAACCCTTTAGTTCATTTACTTCAAGTGAGGGTCTTATGTTTTGACGATAAAGGTATCTAATATAGGTGGAATGTATTCCCTAGAACTTAGATATGATTCACATGTCATGAAATGAGAATAAGGATAAGTTATACCTTTCTAATCATTATCATGATACTTTAAAATAGATATAGGGGATATTCTTGCTAATATGGTTCATAAATTTGGCATTCAATATTCCTAACTATGGTGGAAAGATTAGAAGTGTGGTCCAAATAGTGTTTTGTACAACTATAAGCTACATATTCTATAATTTCTCTCTTTGAATTTATTAATGGTGCCCATTTTAAACTTGAAATGTCATTTGCAATCACTATTATTAGTTTGGCATTGTAGATTTCTCGTTGTTTAGTCTACTTTTCTATAGTGTAAATTAGCTCATTTTGTGTAGTGTATGATTTTGCAAGGATTATAAGTGAGGTGAATATTAGTTTATATGGTGATTTGAGACCATCATTTCTTATTATATATTATTTGAACTCTATTAGACACCTATTTTTATTTTATCTCTAAGCTTAGCACTTTTAGAAGTTGAGTCATGATTTATTTTGACCTTTCAACTAGAGCCATTTTCGAAGCATACGATTGTTTTGGGTGATTATCCTCACATTTTCCACATGTACAATCAAATTTAGTATACATTTATGGTAAAATTATCTTAAATATTTGAAAAGATGAAAATTTTGCTATTTTTTCTCATTGTTGTATTAACCAAAATCACTTTTTATAAATCAATTATTTGTTTAATGTATCATTATATATTTAGGCGCAAGCTAAAAAGGTTTCCCTCAAGGTGCCTCAGGTCCAAGAATAATCTAATGATTCAATGAATTCCCCTTGAGTTGGTTAGGGTTTCTTCATGTTCGTCTTCCTCTCAGTGCTCCTTGCTTCTTTGCAGGTGCTAGTGAGGCAAGAGTCTCCTATCTCATAGAAATCAAGATACTTAGCCCAATTTTTCTCTATCAAATTTCCAAAGGGATCATGGCCATAGGAGTACTTCATAGTCTACTCAAAAGTTCTTAGCCTTGCCACCCCAAAAGCTACTCTTGGTTGGCCTTCTTGTAGTATTTCTAGCTATCATAATTTCAATAGGATTCCTTAGTTGGAAATGGTTATTTCTCTAGCCTATTATGATAAATATATAAAAAAAAAATAGATGATGAAAGGTGGTTAGAAAGATCAGATTGAATCCTAGAATTTTTGATATACTAAATCAATAAAATAAAGAATCTTTATAAATTTCTAGCAAAGAGGGTAGTTACCAACAATAGTTACCATTTAGTAATAGGTAAGATAGTTATACCAGACACAAACTAATAGATTCAAAAATATAATATGGTTATTCTTAATACAGTTACAGCAACATTCCCCCATTATTACATTGATCCTAAAAGCATCAAATTCACTTTTCCCTAGTGAGCCCCCCTTAAGGCTTGTACATAACAAAGCATGTTGATTACATATTAGGAATACATATTTTGAGAAAATATTTCCTGGAGATTAAAATCCTTAATCAAGTGAAGCTTCATCAAGCTACCTCCTAAACCCTTGTAAAGGTGGATCCTTGAGCTGAATCCTTGAACTCTCAGTCCTGAACTCTCAAATCACAAACCTCAAATTATTCTCGATAACAATCCATATTGAGCTCCTCATGCACACAAGTCTATCATGCTATCTTTGACCCTTTTAAGGGTGATAATTTTCAATCATAGTCTCATGCTCTTTAGATAGCCATGCATACTCGAGCTCTTTGACAAACCCCAAACCTATCTCCAAAATATAACCTTCACAATGTTCACATGTATTGTAAAATTCCATCAACATCAAGAAAGAATACTAAGCAAGAAAGACAATAGCCAAACACACTTCTCACACAAAACCATCATCTCAAGGCAGGAAGCTAACTTGAGATGATGAAAATCCTTCGTCCCACCAGCCTCCAAGATAAAGGATAAAAGTACTAAGGATACATTAGCACCACCACAAGAGTCATAAATAACATGCTCATCATCTATTGATTCTCCATCTTCAATGCAAGCAATGTTTCCTTCATCTAATTCATCCTTGAGGTTCACTTTGAGAAAATTATTATCTTGAACTTTAAAAGTCCATGCTATGTGACCCTTATTCTTACAATAAAAACATGCATTGTGTCTTTTGTTTTTACCTGGCTATTTCTTATTGTTTTGTGAATATAGTGCTTTAACTAGTTGAAGATCTTCTTTTCTCTTCTTGTCTTTTGCTAGAAGGGCTAAAATCATATATTGTAGAGTTTGTGAAGTGATTTGACTAAGTGTAAAAGTAACATTAGTATATTTTGAAGGCAATTTGTTCAATAGGATGACCTTAGCATCATCATCATTAACTGGAACCTTAAGGTCTGTATTAGTTGCCTAATTTGAGATCTCAAATTACTTATATGGTTCAACATTGTGATTCTATCTTCCTTTTTGAACCTAAATAATTTAATCTTTAAAGAAAATTTTGCATTAATTGGCTTTGCTCCAAACTATTTTTTAGACTATTCCAAATATCTATAGATGAGTCATCTAAATCTATATATGGAGTTCAGAGTCTGAAAGAGAAAGACCAATAATAGCCTTGGCTTTATCATCTCTATTTCTCCAATCCAACAATTTACTCACATTCATAAGTGATTTTTCTTTTCCACTTACAAATCCCAAAATATTCTTATTCATTAATTGCAATTTGGATTTTCACTCTCTATGTATGAAAATTAAATCTGAAATAACTTGTCTAAAGAAATCTCCATTTTAGGAAATGCAAACCCACTTCAAATTCTTTACAATAACAAATGCTAATGATCAAACTAGCATCATTGGGAAACGAATAGTATATGTATTTACATGAAGTAATTACATTTCAACCACTGGCTGCAGTGGCGATGAATTGTTTACTCCAATGAAGAGTATGGTTGAATAAATGGAACTACACTCGTATAAATGTATTCAAAATGTGAAAGAAGCATAAGTCCATTAAAAGCATTTACCAGGCCGTCAATATTTGATAGAATGTTCACAATAATGTAATCTCATGGAAAGAAATGATTACAAGATCTACACAAACTGAATTCGATTAATGAGATTACAAGATCTACACAAACTGAATTTGATTAAAAGCGCTTCATAAACTTTCAAGCAAATACATTTGATAGGTTTAACGCCAATCTGAAAACTTTGGGCCAGGATACGAGCATCTATAAGCGAGAACAACACATGTAGATTTGATTTGTTGAAATGGTCTTAGAAATAATCAAGCAAATAAAGTTGGCAACATAAGTCAATCCAACCTCCCATATCTCCCGTCTGCACTGTGTGTTCCATCTTTGGAACCTTAAAGGCAGCTAAATTTTGGTGACTTAGATCGTATCGATGGAATAAAAACATGTGAACCATAATCAAATTTTCCACAACAGTTTAAGCGCCTGCCAAGTAGATCAGAGAAAAAGCACTATGTTGGATTCCATGAAGTAGATCAGAGAAAATGCTCTTTGTTGGATTCCATGAAGTAGGTTGAATCTTTGAATGTTTGATATACTGATTCGATAAAGTGTGAAGAGTCTTTATACATTGCCGGTAAAGAGGGTAGTTACCAACCGTAGTTACTAACTAGTAACAAGTAAGATAGCTATACCAGGCAAAAACTAATAGACCCGACAATGCAATACAGTTATGCTAAATACAACTACTCCGACAGGTGAGACCCTCTTGATATCACTCAGGACCTCACTAATATATAGGTAATCTAAGTGATTGGGACCCTTTGTCTTTGCTTCTACTACTAATCTTGTCACTTAGTTGTCTTATGTGTTTATTTTATATCAAAGCCTCATCTTTTTTTATTTTTTTTTAGACTATTGCGGTTTGATTTTATATCTAACTATTTCTTTTGTGAATATATGTAACGATTTTTTTTTTATGAAAATAGAAAATTTAATACCTATTCATTAAAAATCATATATTTTATAACAAAATTAATGATTATACAACACAAATCAATAAATTTAAGAATTCTAACATATAATAATCTTATCTTTTATTCATATGAATAATATTTTCAAACCACAAAATATCCAAACTATAAATATTAAATATTAAGGACGTTTCTATGAAAACTCAAATTCATATGATCTTATGAAATGAATTTTGGTATTATTTTTTATCATAAATTAATTTTTATTTTAGTTTTAAAAAAAAAACTTTAATTAAATAACCAACAAAAATTAAAAAAAAAAAGATCTCTAAAGAAAGACTCAAGGCTAATATTATCTTATTGACTTAAATATCATAAATTACAATGCACGTTGAGGCATATCCCAATGTTCTAGAATAAGATGTTACCCAAAGTGACTCTTGAAAATGAGACAATGCAATTTGTAAATTCAAATAGTAAGTGCATGTCATGAGAGAAATTTACAATTTTTTGAGCACCGTTAATATCTTATACCTTTCTCTAGATAAATTTACAATATTTGAAAGAAAATCTGGAAGAAAATATAACTATAGATAAACAACAGCATCTAACTATAAACAAAAATATGATTAAAATTTGTTATATACCTCCATTATTGTATGCTCTAATTAACCAGTAATAACAACCACACAAACCTAATCATTAAGTCTTTGATGTACACCATCTCGTAAAACCCTTAATTGAGCTACTTTAGTGAATTATTAGAATATACCAAAAACTAATGTTTGATAAGAGGGAAATTTGTGAAGAAAACCTTGGCCACAGTGGCACAAGAATCTCAAAGTTTGCTTCATATATTTAAATAAAAACACTTCTAGTATTTCTTTCATGCCCTTCTCTAAATGTTGATGTCTTCTTCCAATAGTTTCTTATGCCTTCAAAACTACATATTTTTTAAGGTTTGCAGCCAACCCCAGGAGCCAATCTAAAGAAAATCCTTCACATACAAGAGAGAATGAACATATGAGATGATATTTCACCAATTGTATTGAGATTAGATGTGAGTAGAAATGTACAAAAGGTCTTGATTATAAAACGGCAAGAGAAGACGAGAAGAGAGCACAAGATCTTGACACTTGTCTCTCTCTCTCTCTCTCTCTCTCTCTCTCTCTCTCTCTATATATATATATATATATATATATATATATATATATATAAGAGTAGGTAGAGTCAACAACTACTCAGCTACGCAATTAAATGTTAATTACTTAAGTGAAACTTCAATAAACATAAATAGTATAAACTATTTACTTCAGCACCTCTCCTTAATAGCAACTTAGGGAGTAAAACTATGCAATATGAGATGCATTATGGGTCTTGACAACATCGCCATGTTAGGTACCCATGTTCAACTACAATGAAATACAATCAACTCTTTTACAAATAGGGAAAATGAGAAATATTTAGTAAGAGAAAACACATCTCCAAAAGAGAAAACATGAAGGACTAAGAAGTCTCCAAAATAATGTTTTAAAATCATGACCATGAACAATATCATTGAAACACAAAGAAGTTGGACACAATTGTCAAAGAAAGAGTAATTGAAAACCTCTTCTAAAAAAATGATGATCAAGATCAAGATCAAGAAAGTTAAAACTACATGAGTGTCCCAAATGACACTACTAAAATAATAATGCAGATGACAACAACTGCAAAACATATATCAATCAAAAAGAGAAATTACACATGAATCTACAGAAGTGATCTCATCATCACTACTCAATTAATGAAATTCAAAATACAAGTAAAGTAGTCTAAAGAACCATGATCACCTAAAAAATAGAAGGCTACTTCCACAAAAATAAGAATGTAATAATGTCTCAACTCACTCCAAACGAAACAAAGGAACATCATCACCAGGCAAACTTGCAAAGCCAATTGCCATCCAATAACACGCGAGCTACTAAATAAAATGAATGCGAGAATAGATATGTCAAAACAAATGCACTGAAGAAACTTTGAGGCTCCGAATGCAAACGTGCCGACTTTGAAAAAGCATCGAGGTAAAAACACACTGCCCCAAGACAAACATCGCCAGTCCAAGCAATTTATCAAAACAGTGATAGTGGTCCACCTAAATTCTTGGACCACCCTGCATATCCAGAAAGCAATAAATGCCCATCAAGCCAACCACATTACTCCCTGCAAATTTTGTTAAGGCGCTAAAAAGCTTTTGTTGACCAACCGAACTCAAGTCAAATAGGACAGAAAAACTTGGAAACCCGCCAATGGAAACCGACCTTAAGTAAAATCTGACAAAGTCTGCAAAAACAGTCAACTTGCCAACCTGCACAGCAAATAAGGTGCTTAAAAGCCCGCCTACAAAAAGCTCTTCGAAATAGAAGGTGTACAATGAAGTCGATGCATTTTACATAAACCCCGCCAATGAAGGAATACACGGGCCAATAAAGCTCCAACCAAAAGTCAATGCCCAATCTAAAAAAGCAAACTTACGAGTCTCCAAGTCTTAAAAGGTTGACCCACAAACCATGCAAAAAGGCATGCGACCCACTGATAGTAAATGTGGTCCAAACAAGAAAAGCTCTAACCACAGTTTGAAACACGGGCGGACCGTGTCTTCTTTCAGCAGTTTCCTATGCCTTTAAAACTACATATCAATACAATCCTCTATCCTTAAAAAAAAGAGCTCCAAACCCTTTCATGCAGATCAGTTTTCATCTAGCTCAATTATCAACATGAGCAACATCACCCTTTTTCCTCACATACTTTTACAAAATTACTTGTAGTATTGCTTATGTGCCCATCTCTAAACAACGATGCAACACTACATATTTGAAATCTAGAGAGAAATATGTACTTACTGATGCAGGTGCATAAACGGGGGATTGGCTGTAACTGCCATAGAGTTGTAACTAGTAAATAAATGAACTGCAACCTATTTGTGTGGTATGGTTAGAATAGTTTAGGATAAGTTTTGATACTCCTAAATACAAGGAGATAAGGTCAATTCGTTTTAGGCCTAAGATAGTTTGCTTTCAGATATAAAATGAGGCATTGTTTTCAGCCTCAAGATAGAGTAGAGAAGAGTGACAATAACTTGTGGAATGTAAGTAAGTTTGCTGAGTGAAAGATAAATCGTTTTTTTTTTTTCTGATTTCAATCTGTAAAAAATCCTTTGTTGTGAGCATGGTTTGGGAGTTATGTAGTTTCTCTCTGTGATATATTGCACCATTTTGATATCAATAAGAATGATAGAAGTTTGTGGTTTTGATATTCATCATTTTGGTATCAGAGCCAGAAAGACTCCTGCTTGTTGTGAGAGGTAAATTATTATGAGTGTGTTTTCCCAGCGGTTGTTGTGATTTTGTGAAAGGAGCCGACTTCGATGCATTGCCAGTGGCTGGAAAGAAGGCGACAGTCAGTGAAGTAAATGTTTTTCTGAGGAGACTTGAAGACTCAAGGAAATTGTACAAGTGGTGGATCGTGGCTGTTATGTCGCTGCATGGAGAAGTCAAAATGGAGAATGTGAAGATGCAGACTGTAGTGATGGAAGCATATTGCAGCTGTTAAGGTGTGCAATGAAAAACAAAACAAATATTTTGAAGTCACTATGTGAACAATTTGTCATCAAAGTTATATCATAAAGTTTATAATTTTTACGAGCCAAGGGTAAAGAAAATGAAATGAAAATATTTCTGCAAACAGTTGGAGTTTTTAAGATTTGAAGTGCTTGAAGTCTGAAAGCATTACTGTTTAATTTTTTTCTCTTTTAGAAGCCATAAATTTGAAAAGATTTGTGAATTATTTTTAAAACACCGTGGGAGGGGTGATTAATTGATTTGTTAATGGTGTCACTATGAAGGTTGGTGTTAAGAAATATCATTCCCAGTAAAATGTCCATAACTTTTTTGTTTCTTAATGAAGTTGAGAAATTCAAAGTGTTTTGGAAAGCTGAGAGCGAGGAGCATCAAAAGTCAGAAATCATTTTGAAGAATTCATTACAATATATGAACAGTTTTAGTTAGAAGGTGACGGGTTTTCATTAAAATATGTGTGAATTTGATGAACATTATATTTCTACCTAATCTTTGGTAAAAGTATTTGCAAATTGTAGCAATAGAAAGATGTTTTGAAGGCTATAGGTAGCAACAGAAAAGGAGAATTGTGGCAAGCATTCTTACAGTTCATATAGCTATGAAAAAAAGTTAGGAAAATTTGTGGCAAAAAGAGTGTTGCTGCACTGCTAAGCAGAGAACCCAGAAGTTCTTGAGGAAGAAAACATACGGAGATTTGACAGGTAATTTGATCTTTATGATTTGTAGTCAACCATTGAACAAAACATTCATTGAATGTGGGTAACAACAAAAAGTGAAAGAAATTTGTGGTAACCCTTACAGTAGAGGTTGCATCACGGTGAAAAGAAATCATTCCCTCAAAGGTACAGTTGCCCAAGTAATCACCAAAGGTTGATTTAAAGGAGAAAAACCATCAAGATTATGGGAGAGCAGTTTCTGACAGTAGATGTGAAGCTATAGACCTGAGGCCGTACATGGAGTTGCAAAGATAGAAGGAAATCATTGAAGGAATTGGGCCAAAGGTGAGATCAAGTTTTCTTGTTACTGCTACAAGGACATTTGTCAAAGCTTTCTTGAACCAACTATTTGGTTAAAAAGAAGAGATAGATGTTGCTCAATGAAAGTTGTAGAGTACCTCAGTAGTTGCAGGAGTCGTCTATTTAATTCCTTGGTAGGAGAATACAGTACTATTTTGCTTCGGAGCTACTTGAAGCTCTCTCCAATAGAATTATTAGTTGGGCAAATTTATTTTCAGAATTTTCAACAGTTCAGGCTTGGAAGTTTGACAGGTGAAATGCTTCTACATTTTAATTTGATTTGAAGAGAATTGATAGTTGCTTGATTGAGATCTTGGAGAAAAAGAAAGAATACATTGTAAAGTTTGCAGTAGGCGGTGCATGTTTTGATGAGAGAAGATAGTAAATTATTGACAGAGAAATTTGTTATTTAAATGTAGTAGCGGTGAAGGAAGTTACCATGATAGTGGCTTACAACTAGGACATTTGTAACAAACAACAAGCAATGTTCTTGATCGTGGTGAGAACCTTGATACGTTCCAGGTGAGGTTGGAAAGGAGGACAATCAGAAGTCCATAGTAGGTGAGCTAAGTAAGTGTAGCAGTCAGAAGAGCAAGGAGTGCTCAAAGAGGTTCTCATGGAGTGAACCATTGGAATACCGAAAGGCTAAGCTAGAAGGAGCTTGGTGAGGTAGTGGATAACAAGTCATTGGAAAGGATTATTACATTGGTTTGACTGTAGCTCATAGTGAACAAGGTGAAACTCACAAAGGGGAAGAGAAAATGGCTACTAATGGTCGTTATGAAGGTTTAGGTGAGAGCCACATCAGAGGGGAAGAAAATGTCAAGAAAAATGACATAAAGAGGAAAATGAATGATGAGGAATTTGAGAAGGAGATGGCTGAGATGAAGGCACAACTTAATGTGCTAAGGGAGCTGCTACAAAAGAATGAGGAAGATTAGAAATGTGGATGGGTAATGAAGAAGGTGGCTAGATGGCCTATTATGCAGTTGATTGCAAGGAGACAAAAGCACATGCTAAAATCTTGGTTAAAGGAAACCAAAAAGCTCAAGATGGTTGAGTATGAACATGGATCTTCGGGAAATGAAGAAGAAATTTGCATTTTTGAACCAAAACAGGGATCGTCCCTTGGAGAGGATGATTATAATGTTGATGAGAGTCTTCATGAAAGTTTCATGGATTATTTGGAGAGTAAAGATCAACATGAAGGTTTGATGACTAAGGCATCAAATAAGGCTAGAGAGCCTTATGATTTTAAATCTAATAATTTGTGTATGCTTGCAGGTTACATGAATGACGAAAATGAACATCCATCTACAACTATTATAAAGACAGAGAAAAAACAAAATCAGAATTCTATTATGAGTAAGGAAGATGAAGGATTATTTTTACAAAGCGTTGAAGAGGGACATCATCAGAATCCTGTGATGAAAGAAGATGAGGCATCACGGTCTCACAAAGGTATAATAGAAACCCAAACATAATTTTATAATATAATTACTAAAGTACAATTACAGGAACCTATTGGTGTAGAGAACAACATTAAGTTGTCTCATGAAGATAGCCAAAAGAAGCACAAAGAGCAACATTTAAATGCAATACTCATGAAGGATGATGAAGAGTCACGGTTGTGGGAGAATTTTTTAAAATAACTAGAGGTAAAAGGAGAGATTTCAACCAATGATAGAAAAATTTTACAAGTATTGAATGGAGAAGAGATGCCCATAGAATCTAAAGAGGGTGAAGTATTTATCGGCGGTCAAATTGATTATGTGTATGTAGGTGATGTAGAATAAAAGATGGACAACTTCCAAAAGTTGTTATGAACAAGGATGGAGTTAATCCAAAGGTTGAAAAAATTACAAACAACATGAGAATAGAGTTCAATCAACAGATGGAAGCAGGACAATGAGTTCAGGCAAAAACTCTATAAACAAATGAAGACAGGACTAAGTGTGAAGGTATATGTGTTTGGTTGTATCCATTTATTTTGATTATTTTCATAGTTGGAAGGATTCCACTTGAAATGGTGAGTAGAAGCATGATGAGAGGTAGAAGGATGAAGATGAATATTTGGCAAAATTGTAAGCAGCAAGAACAGCAAGAGTGGAATCATGATGAAGTTAAAGAAGCAATAGAACAACAAGATAGTCAGATAAATGATCAGCAACAAAATCAAGTATGGGAACCTGGAAGATTGAGGGGAGAAGCAGGATATCAACAACAACACGAGACGAAGAGGACAAAGCTAATGAAAAGTTTCAATACTATAATTGAAGTTGTTGAACATGTTTATGATAGTAAAGAAATGGGACAACGACAAAAGAAATTTTGGGATCCAGGAGGAATATAAATTATAGTAAAATCCCCTGCAACCCAAGAATGTCAGGTAAGGTACAACTAGCAAAATCAATTGGAAAACTCATAGACATGAGTCTATGAAAAAGTCCTTGTTCCTTGGGAGTCTGATGCAGGTGCACAAACGGGGGATTGGTTGTAACTGCCATAGAGTTGTAATTAGTAAATAAATGAACTACAACCTATTTGTGTGGTATGGTTAGAATAGTTTAGGATTAAGTTTTGATACTCCTCAATACAAGGAGATAAGGTCAATTCATTTGAGGCCTAAGATAGTTTTCTTTCAGATATAAAATGAGGCATTGTTTCCAGCCTCAAGATAGAGTAGAGAAGAGTGAATATAGCTTGTGGAATGTAAGTTTGTTGTGTGAAAGATAAATCGTTCTTTTTTTTCAATCTGTATAAATCCTTTACTATGAGCATGTTTTGGGAGCTACGTAGTTTCTTTTTGTGATATATTGCACCATTTTAATATCAATAAGAATGATACAACTTTGTGGTTTTGACTTTCATCACTTACAAGCAAAGTAATTTATGTTTCACTAATTAAAATAAGATAATCAATTCTGAAAAATGATAGTTAACAAAAATAAGATGATGATAATCTGGGACAGGCAGGAGGGGTGGTCTCATTATAAGGTGAGTTGTTACCTATTTTTTTTAGGCAAAAATGGCAATGCCATTATAATTTTTTTATTAAGAAATTAAACTGTTTCAAGGGCTCAAGAGGGAAAGAAACAGCAAGAAAACCCTCTATCCTTGCCAAGTACCAAGCAGAATGAGCCTCAAGACCATGTCAATATAGCAGAATAGAAGTCGGTCTGTAATCGAGAGTAGGGTTTAACATGCTTGCACAGACGCAGGGCATGCTAATTATAGTGGGAACTCCTTGGTTACCCCAAAATCAGAAACTAATTAAAATTAGCAAAAAATGTTGCCGCACTTAAAACAGATACTAAATTTTTGCCAGGAAGATTACAGGACTGGAGGTGTTAAGAAAACCCCATATTATGTATCTTCTATTTTTAAAGCCGCATTTGTACCCATAAGAGTCACAGGACATACCAAAATTCAAAAAATGTAGGGGATGTTCTTGGTCTGCAAACACTAGTCCTCCATTCTATCTTTCCCTTTGCGTCAACCTCTTCCAACTTTAGAATTTGTAGATAGCGCTGGTGAGAGGACCGATGGGGAAGACTTCTCTACTTCATTCTTCTCCACGAATGCCAAAACAACTGAAATTCTTTCAAATAGCAAAAAAGCATTAGTAACCATACCGCTAGGCAAAATGTCCATGAATTTAATAATTTCCCTATGAAGTAGCAGTTGGTCCCGTCCTTCCAAGGAAAGCTTCTATATGTCATAGAGTCTCACGCATTCCCTCTTTTCTTCTAGGTGTTGTGGAGGAAATATACCACCAATCCATGCTTTAGATGAATTTTGTTAGTACCCCTGCAGCACCATGTAAATTTTCCCTTCTAAAACAAATTCTGGGCATAAAACCTTGTTTGCCATTTGAAATAGTAACTTATAATCTGACAGAAAATCGTACCAATTAGATAAAAACACTGATACAACCTGGGTGTGGTAGATATGTCATGGGGAATTTGGAAGTAGGATGCCATCTCTGATAAAGCCTTTAATTGCATCATATATGTGGTTCGGGAGACACTAATAAAATTTTGCTCAATTTTTGATGAGCATAGGTTAATTTTTTGAGTGTCCAAGGTAGATCAATCGACCAAAGTCTTCGTGGAAGTTTTTTTGTCAAAATTTTCCAAGATTGGCAGAGTCGTCATAACACCGACGACATAAAGGTCAGAAAAAATGGGTGTGGGGAGATGTGTGCATGCGCCTTTCACCCTAAGACCCTTTTCGCAATGACTCGCTTGTACGATAGTATGCCGACACAAGGTCGTCAAAGGAGAGATGACAATTCATTGATTTATTCATCATTTGTGTAAGTTTCTCGTCGATCGTAAATGTAATGAAGGTCAAAAAACCAACAATATAATTTTAAAAATATATATATATTTCACCCTAGCATGTAAATCTTCAAATTTGAATGTTGGTTGTCGAGCTTCTCTTTGTTTTGAGAATAGTTTAACATTCTCTACTTAACATGGCCAACCACGTGAAGGTGGAAGCTCATTTGGCCCCTCCTAGTAGCCTCTTATAACCCTTTACGACACTTTAAGATCTCTAAGATGTATTCTTAGGGATCGTAAAGGGTCATAAAGGGTCATAAGGGATCCTGGGACACAACAACTAAGAAACATAAATGTAGGCATCATGGTCACAATTTTTTGGAGGCACAACATAATTCAGTGGTATACCCAGACGATGTAACGCAGCCGCTACTCCTCCAGTTCTAAGTTGGCACTGCATGATCCAAAAACCATAGATAAGGAATAAATTTAGAGAGCAG